>JAGFPH010014439.1:6918-17362 GCA_018207615.1 Philaenus spumarius | reverse complement strand
ACTATGCCTGCTGTGGTTTAGTAAAAGTTGATTGAAAATAAACAGATAAACTTTTCCTAGAAAGAGTTAACTATGACTGCTGTGGTTTAGTAAAAGTTGATTGAAAATAAACAGATAAACTTTTCCTAGGAAGAGTTAACTATGCCTGCTGTGGTTTAGTAAAAGTTGATTCAGAGACATTGCTCTCCACATGTAACTGCGCGCGCATATCTTTGTTTTGATTATCCCCGCCAGGCAGTCGCCATTACTCGCCTATTTGTTGTACTGCAATAGTGACCAAGGATTCAGGTTAGGATAGTAATGTCTGATGGATAAATAAACCTATTGATAATAGCTGTGGGGATTGTTGCAACTTCAAAATTACTTGGAAGTTGATAAGGATTTTTCAAATGCTCTTGAAGCAAAAAATGCAATTCCCATAAATGTATGTGTAAGAAGAAAGATGTGCTCTACAACTCAAAGTATCACAAATCTTTACAATGTTGTAATAAATTATAAACATTTTGTATCTCTCATTACATTATAAAGGTTTTATTTTGTATTTGTTTTTATTAGGTAGTAGACTATTTCCTTGCAAAAGTCAACTTTTGCTAACTCAAGACAGTAACAGTATACTTTCCCTAGGTATAGTCAACTCTCACTAGTAAATGTTAATCAAACTTCATCACGTTTCGCTTTTAATCAACTTTTACTGAAAAGACTAATAAGAGCCGATTTTAACTAGGCGGAGGCAAATCTTACTGGAGAATCTACTTTTCTGGTAACATTTATAAAACATTTATAAGGAACATTTCTGAGTGCGTCGCTTGTCTCTCTAGTGTACATTTTGTGAGTTTTATGATGTTAGTATGTTTTAATATTTAACGACCTCTTCGGGTTTAATCTGAAGATGAACCATATATTGCTAACAATTAACATAAAGTTTCGTTTTTTTTTGTTGTATATTTATTTAAAACGACTAGTGATTTTAGTTTATTTTTATAAATAACTTAATTTTGATGCTAGTTCTATAAATTTGCTTCAAGTTACGTAACTCACGAGTTTTAATTGTTATCAATTTCCTATGTGCAAATTTAATCTAATTCAAAGAAGGTGTATGGACCATTTTAACAGTTAATAATGTTCAGTGTGTTACCCGATAATTAAATGAAAAATAGTGACCAGCCAGAAAAGTTTTAGTAATATTATAAAGTAACGAAATGAGTACATTACAAGGGGGGGGGGGGGGATAGACCAAACTCTGAATTTGAACCCAGATCAATTTTCTTTTTGTGTCAATGCTTTAACGACAAAGTTACCAGGATAACATGAGAAATTGGTAAACGTTGTAGTATTTGTTTACTTGTAATTAGTAAGTTAATGTAACCCTTGCTGGGAAAGTATGTAGCGTAAAATCATTGAAACTTATAAAGTAATAATAAAATATATACCTAGTAGGCTATATTGCTAAAGTTCCAACTATAGCAACCGCGATAACAATAGCACCATGCCGCTCCCCTGATTGTTGGCGATACATTAGAAGCTCATACCAGGTGTCTTAAAAGTCCCCCCCCCCTTAATTTTTGTGTTTGTTAAAACAAACAAATATCCTTTGGGGAACGATACTAACTTAGCCTAAAGTATCTTTTGAAGCAATCGTAAATTTTGAGTGTCACCTAATGGGGGATTTTGAAGGCAACTAAAAATTTTTAAATGGGAAGTATGGTCATGTGATACCTCATTTTAAAACAAAAATCGGACCACCCAAAACAAAATGGCGGCCCTAAACGTGTTGAAATAAATCGACATAAAGTTGCTAATATCTCGAAAAGGAAGAGTTTTTAGAAAAAATTTCAAGAAAGAAAAAATGTTTATTTCAAAGTGCTTGACATAAAAAATTGCTTCCAAATCGACTTCGTAAATTTTAAGTCGGCTCCTACAACTTAGAAAATTTTGTAAAAAATAAATTTTCCTGGTATATACCTATAGACACCTGGTAAATACCTATAGACACCTGGTATATACCTATAGAGTTTATTACATACAATGATCAAATTTTCTTTCAGAAAATATGCAACTGTCAAAAGATGACTTTTGGCGACGAATTGACGATAAATAGCGTAAAGTTTAAAGAAATTAATAATCTAAAAAGAATTATTTTAATTATTTTGTTCGCAAATTTGTAGAAATTAATATCTATAAAATGTAATTTTCTTGGCAGAATCACTCACAGTGTCTTAAGCGCAGGAATTCCTCGCAACGTCTTCCGACCAATCATCTGAAGCTGGTTATGACTCAAATCCCTGAAACAAACAGAAACAAAAACAAACATTACTTAAAGTTGAACAGTGAGAAATCGCTAACAATACGTTTGGCGCCTGGTCAGCGGGCGGACAAAAAGTAGCTGACCGGCAAAGGAAAGAGCGTAAATCATTCTCGAGTAGGGAAAAGGATCTTTCGACTGAATTTATAAATAATATTCGCAACAGCTGAATGTTTCTTATTACCGGTCTTTGGATCGGTTCCAAGTTACACTGCTTATAAATATAATTGATACTAACAGTGCGTGTTTCGGCAATACGTGATTCCATGTTGTAAAAAGATTCAGACGCTAATGCGGTTACAATGTAAGTAACTGTGCAGCTTTGATTTTAAAATAGCCTGCTTGTAACCACAGATCAGTTAATTTCCAATCTGTTTCGACTATGTATAAAACGGAAAATACGTGAAGTAATGATAGAAGGTGTTTTTTTTAGAACAATTAAAACTGAAAAAAATCCTTACGTAGAAAAAGTTGAAAAACAAGCTAAAAAATATCTCTCGCACGCTCAAATGGAGATCCATTATAATTTTATAATTATAAAAAAAAGCCCCAAGTTATCAGTGACCGCCCGGCTTATCCATTCATCTCTTGTTACGTCATACCAAACGTTGGATCAAAAAACAGCGAACATTCGTTACCGGCCTGTTTATGTGTTTTAAGTGTATATTTTGTGTACCGTGTATAATGTGTAATTGTGTTATTGTTTTATTCAATTTTAATTAAATTATTCTCTTGAACAACATATGAGACAGATAATAAGACGACGCCTCAGAATGCCTGAACAACTTCTTCCCAACAACGGTGTCTAGGATCTGACGATGACGGTATAACCGTCGAAACTAGTTATACACACGGATAAATACATTAGATTGTTCGACGGAATGAATTAAGGTATTTATAACCTTTATATATAGACTACATAATTTTATTTACGCAGCAATATTTACAATCAAGAAAAAACTCATTAGGTTTTCTGAACTTTGTAGGTCTAATTGTTTTAAATTATCTTGATTAAGGTTAACGGCGGGTATGCTGGCGTAGTTTACTTTTGACTGCTTTCTCCAAATTTTCCTTGCTAATGAAGGACGGGAAGTGGAGCAAAGTTCACGAATACCAACACAAATATCTGGACTCGAAACTATGCAAGTCTAAATTGAATTAAATATCTAAGTTGATATTTACTTTGAATAGGCATTATCTATATTATGCAGGTATTCCTTACATTTTTGGTAAACTGAAAGCATTCTACACTTTGTTTCCCAAGACGAAAATCTTTAAATTATCAACAATGTGTCATCGCCTATCTACTGAAAACCTAAGTACTGTAAATAAAAAGTTATTAGGTTAGACATTGGTATAATGTTTGATAAAGCATTACGTTCAATATTAGGATTCGACATCGTTGGCCAGACGCCAGAGAAACCTAACTATAAATATTAACTTACAGTAAGATGTAAATTCACCGCTTTGAAAATCAAGGAAAACATGACCAACATTTAAGGGCGGTGGGTATCAGTTTTAACACATCAGCATTCTTTTGAAAAGTTTGAACTCTTCACCTAAGAAGCCTTTGATATTATAAACAAATCTATCAGCAAAGTAAAGTTTGTTGGTTATTTTATACTTTGCTTGTGGGATTTTAGTTTGTGGATATTTCCTGCGTCTTCCCTAACATTCTGTTTTGCAGGTAATAAACTGCGATTTCTTCACTCGTTTTGTTTGTTCTGTCTAAGCTTTATAAATCTTGTTCCTCCACTAGCACACTAGCAAGTATTGCATTACTGTTTAACCTAATTTACTGTTAAGAAAAATCTGTAATACGGTGAATATAAAAAAATAAAATAAAATAAAACACAAACAACAGTTATTTCATGGGGATGCACCCAAGCCTAACAAAATATTATGTCGGAAATATAAAACACGAAATGGCATTCCATTTTCGAGAATATAAAAAGAATTAAGTATCAATTTTAACCAAAGAATCCTCTATAAAAATCACATTTCTCAGTTAAGAGCAAATCACTTCGATTGTTTTATTAGAGTCGCAGTGCATCATAGGAACGATGTGTGTAATTAAATGAACCAGCCAACTTTGAAGTCGCACAGAATCATGTCCCCAATAAGTTCGCTTTCAACTTCTCAACCCTTCGTCAATATTATACGTCACAATTAATTACCAGGTAACTTTATACGTTTAAACTTTACATTACATAATGAAATAAAAATAGAGGTTTCTAAAAAAATACATTAATTACTTGAATAGACTGTACTGTAAATAAATGTGTTAGTGTTACTATAGAAATAATTAGCGCGAATAAACTAATTGATGGTTAAATATTTGTAGGTTTTCTTTGAACATTTTTAGGTTTTCTAATATGCAATCTAACGACGCGACGTTTTAAAATGTATTCTCACGAAAATTAATAACAGTCCTGAAAAATTGCCTCTAATTATTATAAAGATGGTCAAGAGGAACTTAAAGTCTGTTTAGCTAATATAATGTAAATATAAATTATTACGCAGGAATGTTTTAAAACAAAATCTATTCAAACAAAGATTAAAAAATTATCAGGCCTACAGTTTAATATGTAAACTGAACGCAGAATTTCAAAATTACTCCTACGTCATTGTAAAACTGACGAACATTATTATAAGGCAGGATTAATCAAGATAAAAATAATATTTAGACTAACGTACAAATTACTTATTTTAATCAAACAAAACGTATTTCGCAGAATGCTTGAACGCGTCGAGAAGAAGAATAAAACAGTTAAAACGAAACCTAAACGGGTCGTAAAAACAGTCAAGGGACTTGTCAGTAAACATAAACTGGCGTTAAATTGTAGCAGACGTAAAAAGTGCAACGCTTAAACGCTGATGTAAATCGTGCGCGTCATTTGTCATAGAAAGACTCCGGTTTGCGAGCAATGTGGCAGAATTGAAATGCACAGCGGTTGCGAGGGTAAAAGGGGATGAAAGCGGCGCAGGTTTTATTGTTCTCGCACAGATTGAGATGGTTGTGTTTTTTTAAAAGCAAATCGATGTCGGTGGAATGGATCGACTGACGTGTAGAGGCTTCGGTTGACATTGGCTTTAACGTTTCTGTTTTAACCCGACCAACTACATTCGCGTGATTCTTTACCCGAGTCTTGTAATTTTATTTTCTTCGTTTCAATAATGGAATGTCGTCTGAACTGTGTTACTTGAAAATGTTAACAATATTGTTTACAAACGACATGTAATTGTGTTGTACAAGATTCAAAAACAAATTAAAGAGGAACATCCCCTATTTTATGCATTTGAGAGTGCGTCATATAATTTTTTAAACTACTTAATTTTTGAAAATTTCTTCCAATTTATTTGTTATTAAAACTGTTTTTCATCATGCGGGATACAATACGAAATACTTTTAGACAACTTGGATATGGACTAATATTTTTGGATGCCATAACTCACCAATTTTTATAGCTTTATAGTTTCGGTATCATAACTGATGGACTTAGAACAAAATATCAAATCATAAAAACTTTTAAAATTCGTTAGATGCAAAAATGTGAAATATGTATTTTATCACTACGACCATAGATCATGAATAATAAAATAGACCATGCATGCATACGGGGGCTGTGTGGCGAGAAAAAGGTTGTCGGGAAAATATTGCATGATCTCGCCGCGAGGTAGCGCTAGGGAGAAATCGTTCAAGGCATTGGTGCTACACACCGCTTCCGTCGTTTCCCCCATAGATCGCGCCACTATCGTCGCATTTCCAGTGGATTGAAATATTGCACTGGATCGGAGTTCTATTAGGTTATCCAAATACAATGCGACGACACAGCCACTTTAAAATTTTTGCATTTTTAAATGTTACGAAGGAACCAAAAAGTTTAATACTGAATCAATTTTAGATACTTCATCTTGAATCCAATAAGGTAATTTTTCAAAAATAATACTTATTTCAAATAAATAAATACAATAAGTGGGATGAAGAACTACTGCTGGATATTTTTAATGTTCTTTTTAAATGTTTTGTAAAAAAAAATCAGGAAACCATAAGTCACATAAAATATAGGCAATTTTAATCAAACAAACAGATTATTTTGATGTTAATATTTTATTTTGAACTAGATCTCTCCGCTACCAGCTCGCTTGACTTACAAACCCCAGCGGTGAAGAAAATGCAAACATATTACTGTATAATCTTGACCTTTTCACGGAAATGACGATTGTTTAGGCAGTGGCACTTAGATCTGGGTAGGGAGGGAGGGGCAGCAGTGACTTAGATCCTGACATATGTGCAGTGGGCCAAAGGTTTTGCACGAAGACAGGAATTGTTTTATTTAACATAGAGATCAACGATGAAATAAATACAATTATTTTAATTTTCACCTAAGCAAACTCTTAATATTAACTCTTTCGTGTACGAATAAGCGCCAGAACAGTTACGAAATTAACAACTAAACATATATAATTAGTTTTTGTAAACTGTAATTTGTTGTATTTTGTATATTTAACTGTATTTCTCACAAGGTTCGTACAGATTAGTGTTAACCAAAAAGATATGTTTGACTAAAGCTAGAAATGTTAGGTTCTTAGTTGGAACAGACCTAATTAAGAAAAAAAAGAAGCCATTTTGACTAGCCCGTAGGGGATTGAGCACCTTATAGAACTTTTACATATATATCCTTGTTTTTTGCACATAATACTTTTGAATTCATTGAACTACGGAAACGCAAGTTTTATGAATGTGCCAAATTTCACGTCAATAGCTTTAAATATTTTCGAGATTGTCGTTTGTAGACAGACTGACAGCGAATATCGTTTCTTTTGGTGTGGAACTATCTAACAATCAAGAGAACACAAAATTAATTACGTTAATTGTACGGGATCCAGGGACCCACTCGAACATAAAGACGAAATTTCATTAAAATTGGTCCAGTTGTTTAAGAGGAGTTCAATGACGTATTTAACAATTATTTTATCAAATTGATTTGTGTACAAACACCTAGCTCAATATTAAAAGACTGTAATGGATACTTATTATACTGCAACTAGATAAGCTACCATTCCCCTCAATTACTTCAATATGAACATAACATTTGTACTATACAAATAGTAATATTTAATTGAAATCTTAATCTCAGTCCCTGCAAGACAGTTTTTGTGGTAAAAGACGTCTTTTTGTCGTTTAATTCATTTATATTCCACGAGCGGGACAACAGGCATTAGATACAAAATGTAATTAACTTGAGGGCAAGTGATTTAGTCGGTCCATTTAATGCTAAGAACAGGGGCTAATTGAAAAGTACACCACTGGCAATGATAAAGGTGGCATTAATTGCAGCAATACCACGGACATTGGAAGTGAAATTATAGTCCTGTCATAAATAATAATACATTAAGCGTGCATGGGCTTGTTTGCCGGAAGGGGATGGGTTCAGAGTAGAATATGGGTAGATGGTTCACGCATTTAAATAATTTGTAGAACAAAGATGATCGCGTTATGAGATGTTTTCATAATTAGTGTTTTCAGAAAGTTGAGTTGTGAAATATAAAAGGAAAAATGCATTACATTAACCGCTTTCACTTGGTTAAAATAAGGAATATTTTTAATTACCTAAATGAAAATTAGATAAATAATTTGTCCAACAGTTTATGAAACAAAACTAATAAGTTTTTCCCTAATTAATAAGAAAAATATAAATAAAAGGAAAAATAGCTTCCATCTATACCATTTATTGAACATAGCGGGATGGGTTCTATTGTTGCCACTCAGTGGTACAGTTTTAGTATCACGAAATAAGGTCTTAACGTGTTTATATTATAAACGATACTACACGAAGTTATCATAAAATTTTGTTGAAATAATTGATTAAATAATAAAGTTTACATTCGAAAATTTAAAGTAATTTTTACTGTAAACAGTAAGTTAAAATTGTGTATTATAGAGTAATCCTGTATATTAAAACACAACATCTTCCGGAAGAACGTGTGAGACTTCCACTGGACCGATTTACACGCGGATGGTGTCAAATGAAAGGGAATAACCAATATATTTACGTTTAACTTTGGTATGTGGTCAGTAACCCTTTAAAAAACGAGATTAAAAGTTTTCTTATGGAAATTTAACATGGGGTAAAATTTCAACTTTGCACTTCTTTGAAAAGTTCACTTGAGGTTTCCACTGAACCGTTTTACACGCGGTTTGTTTTAAATGAAAGATCAATCATTCTATATTTGCACAATTTACTTTAATTTTTGAAATAATTTCATTTAAAATGTAATAAAAGAACTTTTTAAAACGTATTTTATCGTAATTTTAAGTTTCCCTGACCAGCTGATTATTAAAACACGTGATTGTGAATCTAAGAACAGACAATTGTAGCAAAAGGAATCAGCTGGCTTAGAGAAAATCATTAGTGGAGTATCGTTCAGCGAACAAATTCACAGGATCAAGTTGGACGTTAAACACAAAGCGTCTAACAGCTGTATACCAATAAATAAGCAACATTATGAAAAACTAAAAAACGACAGTTGAAAGATGAAACTTATATCATTCAAAGATGTGCAAAAAAACATAAATCATTTGTGTATGTTGCCGTTAAGGCAGATAAAATAAATTAAACATAATTTTAGGTTAGGCCTAGACTGATGAAACAACTTCTTCAATGTATTAACATTCATTACCGTAGCAACCAATTGAACAAAATAACAGATAATACAGTTGATTCGAATGTCCAGCATTTAGTAAAAAATAATATTTTAAGTTAGGCCTATATTGAACCAACACATGTTTCAACACACACAAACCAATAAAAACTTGCGTTGAGGAATTTAAAAATAAGAAAAAACTATGTTACATCCTAATTAAAAATAAATAAGACATTTATTTAGTAGGCCTATTTATTGATAATATACGGTAATTGATAGTGAGTAATTTTTTGGTTAGGTTTTTGATTAGTGTAAACCAGAGCCTTACTGGTTATTTTAACCTTTATTATAACTGTTGTTATAAAATATACGAAATAATTTGATTTGAACATTTAACATGATTCACCATCTTAGTTTTGAGGTTATTATTAATCCTACACTGTTATTATAAATAAAACATAACATATGTTTTCAGAAGGTTCCATTGGGGGTTGGCGTGCGGAGCCATTTTTGGCATTCTATTTTCGAGAATATAAAAAAAATTAAGTATCAATTTTAACAAAAGAATACTCTATAAAAATCACATTTCTCAGTTACAGCAAATCACTTATATTAGAGTCGCAGTGCATCATAGCAACGCTGTGTGTAATTAAATGAACCAGCCAACTTTGAAGTCGCACAGAATCATGTCCTCAATAAGTTCGCTTTCAACTTCTCAACCCTTCGTCAATATTATACGTCACAATTAATTACCAACTTTATACGTTTAAACTTTACATTACATAATGAAATAAAAATAGAGGTTTCTACAAAAATAAATTAATTACTTGAATAGACTATACTTTAAATAAATGTGTTAGTGTTACTATAGAAATAATCACGGCGAATAAACTAATTGATGGTTAAATATTTTTAGGTTTTCTTTGAACATGACTAATATGCAATCTAACGACGCGATGTTTTAAAATATATTCTCACGAAAATTAATAACAGTCCTGAAACATTGCCTCTCATTATTATAGAGATGGTCAAGAGGAACTTAAAGTCTGTCTAGCTAATATAATATAAATATAAATCTATCTGTCTAGCTAATATAATATAAATATCAATCTATCTGTCTAGCTAATATAATATAAATATCAATCTATCTGTCTAGCTAATATAATATAAATATCATCTATCTGTCTAGCTAATATAATATAAATACCATCAATATATCTGTCTAGATAATATAATATAAATATCAATCTATTTGTCTAGCTAATATAATATAAATATCAATCTATCTGTCTAGCTAATATAATATACATATCAATATATCTGTCTAGCTAATATAATATAAATATCAATCTATTTGTCTATCTAATATAATAATATAAATATCAATTTATCTGTCTAGCTAATATAATATAAATATCAATCTACCTATCTAGCTAATATAATATAAATAAATATTAATCTATCTGTCCAGCTAATACAATATAAATATAATTT
>JAGFPH010014438.1:269-10814 GCA_018207615.1 Philaenus spumarius | reverse complement strand
GAGTCACAAGACGGACCTAAGGTAAATAATTAGTATTAATTATCTGTGACTCGGACCAAAAACATGCAATGCAAGGAAGTTATAGACAAAACCAAAATTACATCAAATTTCGAGTCATTGTTGCACACCAGCGGTCGTTCATCGACGTATAAGCAGTTGAACTTTTACGCAGATTATTTAAAAATTTAAAAGAAGTTTGATTTAATTATTTGGTTTTCAAAAACCAGGATGGAATCAATAAACTTAAATAAATATTCCTATTTCGCTCAGGGCTCTATAACGAGGGCTATACCATTTTGATCATTTACCGTGACCCAGTATCGATCGCCTATGACGTCACCATGCTGATACACGCTAGCTGGTAATATTTCAGTTATGTGTGCGCAGTCGTTAACTCTCTGTTGTAACTCGATGGAAAGGCTTCAGTAAAATAAAATTTAGATATTCTTAATCTACATAAACTACGGATTCTAACAGTATAAAAAACTTTTATTTTAATAGGTATTTCGAATTTTAATAATTGAAAATATTTGAGAATTATCACTGACCGACATGGAAAAGTTACTAAGCGAGGAAATTTTTTATTTTTGGGTAACAAACAAACTTCCAGCGGGAAAGTTGTAGCCAATGAATTGATCTAAACTATCCAATTCACCGATTTGTGATAAAATGATTACATCATTATGAAATCGTTTTTTAAATGAGCGCGAGGAGGTGCCGCGGCACGACTCCTGAAGTACAGTTGTTTGATACGGGAATAACGTTTATGTACATATTGTTATTTTAAGGTAATATAGAAAATCACTTGTCCCCAGGTATGTATGCCAGCTAGAAAAAAAGTAATCATTTTATTTTAACATACATTAATTATAATTTATAATTAAAATTTGATATTATTGAAGTGGACACAAAAAGTTAAGTTGGAGGTTAACGTTTAAAAAATAATATCATTATTACGTACATTCAAAGAAATAAAATTAGAGATCAATGATGGAAAAAGAAAATCGTAATTATGTAAAAAAATTAGCTTCATATTTAATTAAAATAATTGATTTATAACAAAGAAATATGCTGTCTTATAAATAATTTGTTCATTGTTGTCTAATTTGCGGAGTACTTAAACGTTTTTTTTTTTTTAGACCGAATTTTGCGTTTTGGGTTAAATATTGTAAACATTACTGCAGTTACAGCACTGGGACCTATTTTATTAAATTTATCTGCTCATTTTACGTAAATTAAATTAAATTTTACACCATAATTAACGCCCTACGTATTTCAATAGGGATTCGTTTCTGTGAGTAATCTGAAACACGGATAAAATCTTTCGCCAGCATCTTTTTTCATTATTTTTACCAGTAGAATCAGTTCAGAAAGTGCTCTGAACATTATGTAAATAACTTATTATTGTAGCACAAAATAACTTTAAAATATTTTGTTTCTAGAGTAATATTGTTGACAACTACCAAAAAATACATTTTTCCTATTTTTTTGTCAATATCTCTGTTGTCCTTTGAGCTACAGATAAAATAAAACAACCATTCACAACTTCTCACGCGAACAGTGTTTCAAACCGTAAAAACAAAGTACACATTTGTCAGTGAATGTCTTCGGGGGACCGATGCTTCTAGGTGTCAAACTCACAGTACAATATGCGGAATGCAATGCGTTCGCTAATTCGAGCACATACCGTTACTGCAATACCTTAAAAAGCGACCTATGTCCCCTTTTTTGTTTGTTTAGGCCGTATAACATATTTTATGAATTATTTTAAAATATTGTAATTTCAGATAAAATTTGTCCTCCCTTTCTGTTTGTTTATAACATATTATACTATAATACGTAGCAAAACTATACAGTAGACCGATTAAAAACATCGACGTACAATAATAATGATAATAATAATAAACTGTTGAAACGAATGCAGTCGGATTCAGGGACTAATACAGGACTTCATAAAAATTTAGTTTTTCATAGTTTTGTGATAGTACGTTTGAGGGTTTATACCCATTTCACAAAGTTAATGTACTAAAAGCCCTACAGAAAACATTATTTTTTTTTAGATCGAATTTTGCGTTTTTGGTCAGATATTGTAACAATTACTGCAGTTACAGCACTGGGACCTATTTTATTAAATTTATCTGCTCATTTTACGTAAATTAAATTAAATTTTACACCTTAAATAACGCCCTACATATTTCAATAGGGATTCGTTTCTGTGAGTAATCTGAAACACGGGTGAAATCTCTCGCCAGCTGTAACTCTCTAATGAAGCATTTCCAGACCTATGAATAAACTAACATTTTTCGTTATTTTTGCTAGTGGAATCACTTCATAAAGTGCTCGGAACATTATGTAAATAACTTATTATTGTAGCTCATAATAACTTTAAAATATTTTCTTTCTAGAGTAATTCTGGGTATTGTTGACAACTACCAAAAAATACATTTTTCCTTATTTTTTGTCAATATCTCTGTTGTCCTGTGAGCTACAGACAAAATAAAAAAACCATCGAGTTTGTCATTAAAAAAGTAAACTTTTTTGTCTCTTGTAATTGTTTTGTAAAGTTAGCGGTTTTTGAGATATTTGACATTAAAATTATAAACGGCCGCCATTTTGAAAATATTTAAAATATTGTTCAAATTTTTCGTACAGTGATAAAAGGTTACGCAAAAAATATGTTTACAAAGTTTGAGCTCAATATCTTTTCTACTTCCAAAAATATCTAGTATTTTGTAAAAAAACACATACAGACAGACAGACCGAAAACGGAATGAGATAGGACACATGTTATGTTACATTTTTTGTTTCTTTTGACATGCTGAATAACATGATAAAGTTTGTTCATATGGTTGCAAGACACTCTGTATATAGATAAACAGAATCCATTTGGTGAAAATGAAACGTCTCACTGATACTACATATACCAAATATCATTTGTTATAATTTACTCTACGAAGTGCAATGTCATATTTTATATGATTCAAATGGTATGGATAATTTTTGGTCGCTCAGCTTAGCTGGGCCTTATATAAATATACATATTACAATTTCAGATTTAATGCAACTTTTTTTATTATTTCTTTTAATGTCGTCTGAATTCCATTTCTAACAATTAACCTAAATATTTTGTCTTGTACTACCGACAATATATCATTAAGTTAGAACTTGTATAGCAATTTTATTTTTGCGAAATCCCTTACTTCCCACATAATAATTGCGATTATATCTACTAAGTCAAGTCTAGTGAGAAACGGTTTCAGTACTTTTTACGTCTAAATTTTTGCGTCTAAACGCCTTGAGTATGGGACACACACAGGGCCGGCGTAAGGACCATGCGGCGTCGGCGGCGCGGCGGGAAAAAGTTCAAGAACTTTTTCCGAAATTTTGTTTGCACCGAAAAATGTTTGCCTAAAGACGTGGCCTCCCTTTTCGGGTTTTAAAAGAAACTCCCTATTTCTGTTTAGCGTTTTTTTAGGGACAGACAACCTACACCCCTATAGGGCACCATCCTTTCAGAGTCGGCGCCCTTTAGTTTTAGTGAAAAATTCGCCCCCCCCCCCCCAAAGACGCGACCGCCCCGACCACCCTTTTCAGGAATTAAAAGAAATGTCATATCGATGATTGGGCTGTTAGGCATGGTTTAACGTTAAATCACAATAAAACTAAATCTATATTTTTTGTATCTGTTCTAAAAGACTCGCAAAAAAAATTGATTTAAGTAGTGGGCCGAAAATTTTAATAAAAGGCAATTATTTGCCTTATTGTTGTAAAGTAAAAAATCTTGGTCTCACTATAAACACTACTCTAAGCTGGACAGACCATGTTATTGACACTTGCAATAAAGTGTTCGCTGGCATGCACACTCTGAAGAAAGTAAAAGATTGCTTGCCGTTTAATGTTAGAGTGCAGCTGGTGAAAACATTAATTTTTCCTTATTTTAACTATTGTGATACTGTTATCAATGACATGACTATGGAATTAGCTAACAAACTTCAGCGTGCTCAAAATTATTGTTTACGGTTCATTTTTGACTTAAAACGTGACGATCATGTGACAAAATATTATAAACAAATTTCAATTCTAAAACTTAGTTCTTTCGAAATTATCATATTTTGTTGTTATTGCACGCTATTCTGCTCACTGGATTGCCTCGCTATCTGGCGGAAAGTTTAAAATGCATCAATGGCCGTGTTCAGTTCAAGAAGGCTTTGGGTTGTTGGTTCTGCGACAGTTTTGGGTAGTTTCGGGCGCTCGGGTGGGATTTGAGGCATGTTCTTGAATGTGTGTGTATGAGAGTGTAAGTGTGTTTATGTATATGTTTATGTATTATAGTGTAGCATAATTAACTTTTAGTTTTATTTTACTTAGTAGACAAATGTGTATATTTTTAGTTTTTATTCGTTATGTTTTAGAAGTAATTATATTATTTGTAGTTTTGTTTATGTATTCATTTTTATTTTTAATATGAATTTTTATGTATTTGTGTATTTTTTGTTACGAGTTTAAGTGGAAGAGAGGACCCAATGATCCTAACTTCGCCTCAATAAATAAAGATGATATATATATATATATATATATTGCGACGACAGACGCGTGCTAACGTTGCGAGCGCAAATTTTGCGACGGCAGAGCGCGCAAACTTTGCACAATTTGTCTGTCTGTAGGATTTCCCTACTTTGTCACAAAATAAAGAGATTATACCACCTACTGGAAGTATAAGGCAAATTAATTTTGATAGCCTAGGTGATATAACTCTGGTTAGGATAACTATGCCTATAGTCACCTTAATGAAAAATATTTTATTAAATTTCTTCCAGTTATTGAAGTTACTATTAACTTTAAATATGCTCAGCTCAGTAATTAATTTTAATTTTATTCGACGATCTCTGAGGAGTGAGAACAGTGGAACTGACCTTAGCATAATTAAATTATTTGTGCTATGTGAACCTTCGATATTGATCATACACTGAAAACAACTTATCATATAGGATACTTAGATAATAGGAATTTCTTGAACAAGGTAAATTATTTATATTATTTTAAATCAAAAGAGAATTTATTCAACAAGAAAACTCAAAATTCTTTGTGGTTCTTTCCACTACAAAAATAAAAAATTTTAAACTAAATTTACTATTTACATCACTTTATTACCTCTTTTAGGTAGAACCATTTATTATTTATTCATACTTAATTATTCCTTCTGTTAATATTCATTATTTAATTATGAAAATGATTTTAAATATTTAATTTTCAAGACTGATAATTTTATATTTTGAAAAACTTAATTTAACTATCTCAACCTAGTATCAATAATTAGTTAAATTTAACTCAGGCAATATTTTAATAGGGGACATCGTAACTTTTTTGACAGAACTTTTATTACTGCGACCCTTGACTCTGAACTGCTTTCCCAGGAATGTTGATAGAAATACAGCCTCCCTGAAGTCCGGTTATCGTTGGTGTAGTTGAACGTCTCCCGTGGTTTCCGATTCTGCCTGGTTGAATTTCTCCTGGTTTGAATTTCCCTGAAGTCTTCTAGCGCCTTCCCTGATTTGGTTTTCGCTTTTTTTTATTCCAGTAATTCCTCAAAGTCCATTCGGTGTTCCAGTTATCGCCATTAAATCCGTCCTGTAGTTGTGGTAGACTACGTCATTTACTATGGTTTAGACGCACCTGCTATATTAACCAATTATAGCCTAATTCACTTAAAATTGTTCGACTGTTTTTTCACTGTCTGTAATGATAACCGATATAAAACAATCTCCGTTCATTTATTTAAATTGTATATAAGTTCGATGGATTTTTATAGAAACTGTTCGTTGAAATATTATATTTCATAATATTATTATTAATTAAAATGTTCACTGCTCGATTAACACATTTCGTACCGCTGCCTTGATAAAACACTGATTCTACTTGAAAAATACATTACTTTAGTATCGCAGATTTTTTCTAACACATATCTATTCCAAGAGAAAATTATACACTAGTCCAGCACATCTCTACTCAGAGAAAAATTCTACTGTGAAGTACTCTCCCCGAAGACGTCTCCCCGAAAAAAGTCTCTTCGCAAAGTCTCTCGCCTCTGACGCTGTACTCTCCTTATATCGACTGTTTTGCCGCCTCCGGGGTACCAACTATTTCCCTGCTTTTCTATACCTTATTCGCCATCTCGCCATGCGACTTGTATTTTTTTCTAAAGTTCTTGGGTTGGTACTACCTCCACTAACTTCCTAGTTTGACATCTCATCTTGCTATCTGCTACTCCCTCTACTGGCATATTGTCCCATTGTTTTACTTATATTCCCTGTAGTTTCTCTGGAACTTGTTTTATAGAATTGCGGTTTTCGTAATCTTATTCCTGGTACATTTTTCTTTCTTCTCAAACTTGAGTGATGGTCGTACGACGTTTAGTTTGCTTACGGCGCTACATCGCGTTTTCCGCGGTTTTTCCTCGCGGAAACTCTTCTGTTTTTGAGAGAAAATCTTTTTTCTTTTTTCTTATCTGTTGGTTATGGTTTTATAGTTTACTAGCCAAAATTTCAATTATGTCCGATGATTTTTCTTCTGCTTTTGGGACTTGTAAATTTGCCTATTTTAACGTTTACCTTTGGATTTGAAATTTTACTTGAAAAATTGATACTTTAGCTTGAGATTTACAATTTTATTTGATTATTACTTTCTTAACACTAGGTTATTTATTTTATCACCTTTTTCCTTTTATTTTTAGCAAAATATAGGTGTGAACCTTTTCACCTATTATTTTAATTAATTAACAATTTACCAAATTTTATCTTATAAAACTTTTACTCCTTTAATACTTGTTTACTTTTTCATTTTTACTTTTTCATTTTTTCAGGTGCTTTTTCACCTTCAAACTTTAACAATTATCTCTAACTTCTACAATACCAAAAATTTCTTAATTTGTTATTTAACATTTTTTATTCCACTTCTCTTATTCTTTTCAAAAATATCTTTTTCATTTACTTTTGATCAAATTTGAGAATTTTCTATAACTTTAACCCTTTCTAACTTTACCATTTTTTAATTTACAAAATTGTGATTTCCATGACCAATGTCTACACCTCCCGTGTTTCACACTTACCCATAAAACTCATCAATTTTATAATTTTATTTAACACCTTATTCCTGTATAAAATAACTAATTTTTCTAAGTCTTTTAAACAACTTGAAACAAGCTCCAGGACAAAAGTCCATATCTATTGACTCAGTACATTCGGCCTGGACTTGTCTTCTTTTAATCTATTAAAGTATAGGGTGCACCTCAACTTCTTCTATGAAATCTTGATTTTTGCATTTTATTGCAAAACTCAATTTTTCACACATTGCATAAGGCCCATCCGTTGCAATATATATATATATACATCATAATATCATTATGCCAACCGACCATTGGCCGATTCACATGTAAAGTGACAACCAGGTGCATATGACAACCGTATACGGGTGTCACTTTGTTTCTCCATGGTTTTTGAATTCCTTATGCTCAAAATAGGTAAGTAGAGTTATTTTTAAAATCTTTAATATTGCTTCATATTGATAGCAGAATGTATGGAAGTATACAAAAAGCAGTCTCACTGTTTGTTCGATAGGTGTGCTGCGATCGGTTAGCGTATACTTTGAATTTGTATACTTTAAGTATTTCCACTATCAAAATGACACCCGGAAGTATGGCAACACTGTAACTAACTACCTGGTTGTCATATTGATGGTTTTGCTTGTCCAACTTAGGCAAGTTCTGAACCACACCCTGTGACCCAGAGTTTTGTTATATTCTGAATCCTTTTCAACTAAATGAGAGCTTAAACTCGAAAACCCAGATACCAATAATTTGAGCACTTTCACTTGCCATTGATAACGTCATCTCGAATATCCGAATCTCATTTGCTTTCATAGCAAACAATGCCATTTCCGATATATATAATCGGGAAATATTTATTAGTGAATTTGTGCAATATTCAAACATGTAATAGTTAAATTTAGACGAGATTTTAAGCATTAAAATAATTATCAGTACCTAAACATATAGGCTACATACTCCACTTCCTGCACACTCTGGCCATATCATTGGATGATTATATGATCATACTAAGAAACAAATAAATAAACTCAACCAACATTCGCTTCACTTATTTGCTCACTTCGGCAACCACTAACTATAACTTAGTGAGGCCTTAGATGGCGAATTCGCATAGGTAATTTACCATTCAATTCAGCTTTTTTAAATGAATAATTTAGAACCAAAACCGCTGTTATGATTTAAATTGGTTTTGATTTGCTTATGTTAGTTTTGAAAGCATGTCTGTAACTTATTTGATTTTTCCAACGGCTGGTTCTTAGCAACAAAATGTTACACTTATTGTTTTAATGTTTAGGCCTGTGATATTAGTTAAGATATTAATTAATACATCTTAAAACGCCCTTTACAAATTTGTTGTAGTTTTTTTTTTTTTTTTTTTAACTTTACTGTTATTTTAAATTGACAATATCAGTTAGAAGTAAACAGCATATAAGATTTAAAACTTTATAATTTTTACTTAAATGGAACACTTTATAAACTAAAACAAAGTCACTGTTTTTAATGTATAGAAGTTTTTTTCCAAATGATTGTAAAATGAGTTTAATACTTTAACCACATATTTTTCTAAGAAGGTTTGATCGACCTTTATTAGACGGTAGCTTAAGGAAAAGAGAAAAATGTGTACAGTTCAAACTGGATTCAGCTGCATTTTGAAATTGTAGAGCACTAAAATATGGTTAAGTATTGGCATTAATTGATACGTACATACTAAAATTCAGCTTGATTTGACAATTCGTTTAAACACAATGTTATATGGAAACGATATTTGGAAATACTAATTGGCTGCTATTTTGAAACGGTTGCATAGACGAAAACAATAGGCCTAATACTATTTCAGTATTTTTTCTGCACCTTAAATAATATTATTTGATTTAAGTTGTAAGCATTCATCAATGGCGTTCTGAAGGTTAGTTATATTTATGCAAAATTAATTAAAAGAGACTTACATTAAATAAGATAAGTTGATATATCATCTTACTGCATCATACGTGTTCTTTTATATATAACGTTTTGTTTTATTTGAGCATTCAATAAGAATTAAAAGCAAGCGTTGTCCTCGTTGTTTCCTAGTTGTGTGCGATACAATATGAAAGTATATTTTTTATTAACGTAAAAGCCTTTGCTTAAGCTAGTAGTTGCTATACACCTTTTGTCAACATTTAAAATAAACCAAACTCTTAAAACTCCGTAGCGTTCTGCTCATTGAGTTTCGTTCAAGAAGTTTATAAGATATTAGACTTGACAATTATGAGTTATTTATGCTATATTTAAATTTGCTCTACACGAATTTAAAGGGAGGAACCCCAGTCTGTTATATTGAATCGGATTCCCATAAGAGCAATGCTACAGAATAAGTATTTTTGCCGTTAATTCGTGGAATAAATTAAAAAATTTGGTTTCATTTTGAATACCATATGCAGTCATATGCGGATGTTGATCGCTGAATACATTGTCAAAATCCGTTGTATTGTTTACATAAACTTATGATATAAATAGTAAACTTTATTAATATTTTATTCAGTTGCAAATAGCGACATTGCAAAAAACTTAGCAATCAACACCCACAATACTTAAGAAAGAAATACAGCTTTCTTTTTTTAACGAAAATAACACAAAAATATGCCTAAAAGTGAAGGAATGTTGGTGCCAAGACATCTGAAATAGGGCATTTATTGAATAGGCCAACTTCGACGTTTTGAATTTAGACACCCGAGCCTTAAAACTGTTTAACTAAGCTAAACATAAAACACGACAGAATTCTGACAGCCAAGTTCTGCTGATGAAGTTTATGTGATACTGGACTTGACTACTATGGGTTAACAAACTTTTTTTTCAAATTTCTCTTTACAAAATTTAAAACTTTTAAAATATGCTAAACATTTAAAGAGAGTCAACGTTATGTCCGCCAAGTTCTGCCGATGGCGTTTATGTGATACTGGACTTGACAATTAGACCTATGTGTTAACAAATATTTTTACAAATTACTTCGTAGTAACATTTCAGACTTATAAGACACATCGCCTAGGCAGCGGACAGAGGCGAGGGATTATAGGGGTGGCCCCAGGTAGTCCCGGGTCCATCGGCCAACCTGAACTAGACAGAGTATAGTGACACTTTGATTTATTTTAAATTTATTCAAGATACTTTCGTTAATAGAGTACCCACCAGTGCAGCGCCGACCAAACTTTTATATTCTGTGTTTAGCCTGTTTATGACTTTACTAGAATATTTGTTCCCTGTAAACCTTCTACCTGCTTTGACCCTCTCATCCCTTTATGTTTTTATACAATACGAAAGACATTGACTAGTAAACAGAACAGATTGTTGGTCAGGTTTTAAATTGTTAAATGCGATTTTGATTATCTTCTTCCGTTGAGAATGTATTAAAAATAATGAATGAAATCTCAGTGACATTACGGCAATAAAATGTCCACACAAAATTA
>JAGFPH010014437.1:1213-21315 GCA_018207615.1 Philaenus spumarius | reverse complement strand
GGGGGGGGGGGGGGGGGGGGGCTTTATTGCCTTGGTTTTTTGTTGAACGTTATAATAATTGTGAACAATAGAACTGATATGAACACAGATTATGTTGGATTTATAAATAAATTCTGAACCGAGTGTTGAATGAGTTTGATTGAGGGAGTGTATTATTGAAACAAAACGTAAAATAAAACAATAATAAAAAGCAGTATCGGAATGGCGTTGCGGCACCAGTATATTCTTGTATACAGGTTATGTTTAATTTATTACTATATTATTAATAATGAATTACATTTAATTTCTGTCATATAACACAATCTTGTTATCACATATAATTTATTGTGTTATTCTTTCCATATTTAATTAGATAAATTAAACTGAATATAATAAACTGTCGAAATATTTTGAAGAAAAAATATATATATAGGCTTATATAAGCTTCTTATGTGTTTGACAAAAAGTGTTACTTCTTCAGTAGTCAAATATATTTCCTTGCCTCAGACGGATGTGACTTTTCCGGTAACCATTATTCTCAGAATCCGACTATTTGCACTGTATTACTAAAACAAGCGTTTACTTTTGGTTACTGTAATGTATATTCATTTCAATTTACCTTCAATTTCATTTTTGAAGAATTAAAACAAATATTATTTTATTTTCACGGTATATGCAAGACATTGACTGAGGGCCCCAAAATTAAAAACATAAAACAATCACAGCTCAACTAAGAAATATATTTCATTATGCAACGAGGCTATTAACAATAACATTATAAAAATACTCGCTGTGATGGTTAAACAGAAAACAGATACATACAGATTTTAGATTTTATTAAATTATGTAAAAATAAAAAAACAATTTGCAAATGTTTAATCCTTATCTAATACCGTAATATCATGAGATAAAAAGGTTTAGAATATAAAATATAAAAAGGTAGCCTACAACCCAAAAATAGAAAATATTACAATATATACTATACCGTATGCATTTCAGTTGTTAAAATCCAAGTAATACAATTTTGTCTAACTCTAGTTAATAAAGAACACAGTAGAAATCAAAATAAAGACAACTAATAATTTACAAAAACAAATTTGCAAATGTGTAGTTTGTTTATCATTAATTTATTCCAAAAGTTACTAGGCCTATATACGATCAGAGAGGGGGGGGGGAGACCGAGAGACAGACCGGCCAATAAAGTGAAGAACACTGTTATTTGTTTATACGCGTTCACAAGCTAGACTGCCTGGCCTTTACCCGTAATAGAAAATGATGAGATGGCGATAATGCTTACAAAATGTATGTCCGCACGTATGTATAAGAATCGCGTTGAATTATTAGTAGCCTACCTCTCATAAGTAAATATTGAAATCTTGAGTTCTCTAATTGAACATTAGTTGTAAATATTATATTTAAACAGAAATTCAATATTTATTTCAATTCATTACTGATGATTTTAAAAAGTTGTCCAGCTTGGTTTTTTATATTGCAACATGGTTTGCTTGTGACTTTTAAGATTATAATATTTACTGTCACAAATTGTTTGAAACTGTAAAAATTTTAAATAGGTTATTTTTAAAGGTGTTGCCTGTTTCAAACACGCATAGTAAGGATAACAAACATGTAGCCATGCCAATAAGTTTTGTTTACTTCAGTAAAAAATATTGTACAAATATAAATGCAAATATTGTAATAGCATAAAATCACTGGAATACAAGGACAACCGAAATCTTCAAGTTGACGGACCGAGCATTGGTTGTACTGTACTACTGGAGGGCGGGAAAAGGTATAGAAGATTGGCGAGCGACGCCAACCCTATCTGCAGGGTTACGGCCGAACTACTGCGGCCTGTATTTTTCATTGCAAATGCTAACATATTTTAAAATGCCTAGTATAAATAGTAAACACGGTTAAAATTACTAAAGTAAATGATAGAGACAATTGCAATAGTATGAGTGTACATTTTATAGAATAATAATGTATATTTAGCTTGTACATCAATTTTAAAACGTCGACAAAGTCACCCTAAATGTACGTGTTTCTTATGGGAAAATAACAATTTGTTTTCACTGTTTTTCGAGTCGGTACAAAGTAAATACAACATTTTTCTACATTAACGTGTTGGTAAATACTTTTTATTTGGTTGTACCATTTTATTTTAATTTACAATCTTCACGCATAGCCAATATTACATAATTTAAGAGTTCGTCCCATGTTAAAAAGACGGAAGGGCAGGCGGACCGCGCGGCCGACTCCGACCGCCTCTTAAGTAAAGTAGCCAATACATTTTTAAATATGTAATTATTTAGGCCTACTTGATGGCAATAAACGGTTTGAAAAATTCTTATATATTATTTCTCAAGGTGTTAATTATTCATCAAAATTAATTATGCAAGCATTATTTTAAAGCTTATGTTCGCCACTATTGACGAAAAATAAACAAACAGCTTAAAACTCATGTTTTTATTACAAAAATTGATTTAAAATTTTTTTTATATTATACTTCATATGGTTTCTAATGAATGTCGCCATCTATTAACGATATGTTTAACTCTAACACTACAGTTGTTAGTTAGATATTACTGTAGTTCATATGGTTCTACTAAATAGATTCTGTGAAGTCAAGTGAGGTCTTGTACTTATATTACTTCTCGCTAAGCGATATCTCGGATATCTGCCTTAATTCTTTACCAAAATGAATTATTCAAACATAATTTTAAAGCTTATGTTTCCCGCTATTGACGAAAAATAGACAAATTAATAGCAATCACGCAAATCAATCAAATTAAATCAACGTACAATTATTGTACGTACAACTACAATTAATTGTAGGAAGTTTTTTTTGTACAATTCGATAAATTATTACTCAATCCTTGCTAATTATCACCTAATCACAAAATGGCAATAGAAAAGCCCAAAAGCCAATTAATACACACGCTTAATCACAGATGACGCATCAGCTAATCTTTATTGTTTTCTATATGGCCAACTTCCTGGTGAATATGCGATATCGCCTAGTAATAATTTCGTTCCAACTGAATGAGTAACTCCTTTTTATATTGGCTTTATCTTTTAGCTGACTCCTACGTTACATGATGCA
This sequence comes from Philaenus spumarius, assembly GCA_018207615.1. NCBI lineage: Eukaryota > Metazoa > Arthropoda > Insecta > Hemiptera > Aphrophoridae > Philaenus > Philaenus spumarius. The sequence continues at coordinate 18,233 of JAGFPH010014437.1, read as the reverse complement.
TTGACCATGTAATAAATACAGTACACAATATATAGAAATGAAATGTTCTGGCTTAAAAATTGTATCGATGTTCGTCGAGTCCAACGATTCTCTGCCTCTTTGTGGTAATTTGAGAATCCAACAAAGAGTCTGTTTCTGTCATGCTTATATGCCGTGATGGAAATCAATACATATTTGAAATGGTTATAATAAGGCAGAACAGTGTTCAACAAATACATTCCAAAAATATAATCATACCTTTTGTAAATTTCCAATAACTAAACTGCTTTCGAATTCGTGACCGTTACTAGAACAAAAAAATTATTCAGAACGGGCCAACCAGACAATTTAACTACCTTATTGACTGATTATCTAAACACTACAATTAATTGCGCTACAACAAGCAAAATACACTTATCTGAGTACTTTCATTGTTTTAGAAATCTACAATTTTTGTCAAGGATAGGACTAATAACGTAAACTCGGCTTATACATAGCCTACGTCATGACAACACCGACAGTTTAACCCTACTTTCCACAAATTTATAAATGGATATGTTATGGGGTGTGATGTATTACATTTAAATTAACATTTGCTCACTGTACAGATACAACACGGCATTTATTTGTCTACTATGATGTATATGATGTATAAAAAGATTTTATGATGAGGTGTTTTATCAACCAGATTTTAGAAACAAATTTAATCCCAGCTGATTTTATTTGCAAGGATTCTGATACAAATAAAGAGATGCAACTGGTATACTAGTATTGTTTGTAAAATAGCAGATAAACATTTATAGTTCAAACTGTTAGGGATGATATTTACAAGAGATTTAATAAAAACCGTTAGTTCTCTTACCCTACACGCATTTGTTTTCGCACATTGTCCCTAGACAGGAAATATGTTTTTATACAACGAATTGGATGAAAATCGACTATTTATCTGCATTGTATGGATATAAGAATTGCGGAACTGTTTATTGTTGAGGAAATGTTTTGATGGCAATTTAATAATCTCTATATTGTGAATATAACTTTGGAGACACATAGTCCAGTGTATAACGGTTTTCCGCTCAGAATTCTTCGTGAAATTTTAACAATAATTAGATGGACCGAGGAACAAAAATGGCGCATTGGGCTTCTACCCTGGGGGTGTATGTCACCCTTGCTGGGGGGGGGGGGGTGAATGACTTCAAATTACTAACATATATCGATAGAGGAATAAATTCCAAGCAAAAGGTTCTATAAAGTTATTTCGACAAGACAATAGTTTTTTAGTTATTCGTGATTAAATGTGTTGTGTTTTTAACGATTATTCAATAATAACTCGATACGTTTTATCCGATTAATTTTAATAAACAAAAATGAAGCTTGTACAAAATGTATTTGTTTATAGATTATTCAAATTTTTGTAAGTATAATACGAACAGATTTATAGCTGGTTGAAGGCTACTTCTTGTCCGCCGAAATATTCAACGTTCAATAACGGGAAAACATATAAGAAATTTTTTAAAGTACTTGAAAATACCTTTCAAATGAGCTTTTATAAAAGTTTCTAGCATAAAAACTAACGGAGTTATGATGAAATAAAAATGGTTAGCTCGCTTTTTTGGAGAAAAAGTCGGCAATTAAACCAACAAGAATTAATTGAAATTGATCGTAATTAATTTATAATTTACTTTTGTTTAAGTCCTAATAATATGTTTTAGAAGTTTGACCGGTTTAAAATGCATGCATTTGAAAAAGGTTTCATTGAAATACAAAAAAAAACCTTTCTACATTTTCAAACTAATTACCTTTTTCGAAATAATTTGATAACTAAAAAAAAAGTAAAAATGCAAGAGTACAAAATGTAACTTTTCTTTTACTGAACATTTTTGTTTTAGTTTTATTTCTCTAGGATAAAAATTAATTGAGATATCATAGTTTGAAGTTTGTGTTTGACTGCTAGGACCATCTTTAAAAGTTTAAACCACATCATGAATTATGTTCCAGAATGTAGACTAATGTTTTTCCTATATACTTAAATGATCTCAAGCTATTAAACTTACATCAATAATTTTCACCATTTTTGTCGTGAGGGGTGATTGTTAAGTGTCGAAACGTTACAATAAATAATAAATTATATTAAAATCAGTGAAGGGATTTTTAGTTTCATATAAATACATTGATAAAACATGTAAAGCTGATGAACAATTTATTTTTTATTTCATCATAATAACCCAAGGGGTGGTTTGTAAGAATTGAAAAGTTCTAACTCATCGTAAATAATGTTCTAGAACAAAACACAATCTTTATTCGACACAATTGAATCTATTAAACCATTAAATTTAGTGTTCTAATTTTTTGCAACAAGGGGTTGTTTCCACCCCTAAAAACAAGGAGTCCATATCAGGATGAGGTCACTTTTGAAGAAGATGCTAATTCCAAATTTTTATGAAAATCTGTATTATCCGAAATAATTCTGAGGTATTAAGCCAGGTACCTTATTTCAACCGTCATACACTGGAGTAACACACTAATAAAGTAAATAATTACAATTCGAAGTACGATATTTGAATGGCAACCAGAAGTCTACACATTGGCAACATATCAACACAGGAAATTAGAATGTTTATATTTATTGTGTGAGATGTGGCAACACTGCATCTGATTTTTTAACACTACAGCTCATGCGCAAATGTTTTGATGCCGGAGCAGACGACTCTTGGCCTATTAACCTCCAAGTACTGACGCTGCCAGTTTACTACTTTGTCTCGATTGAATGTATAAATATAAAGATTAAATTGTATTTATCATTCATCGTGCACTTTTAAAATCAAATCAAGCTGATTCGTTTATCCTTGCTTAAAATTCAGCAGTTTCATGATGGCTAAAGTTGACGGATTTACATTCGCCAAACTTTGAGCATGCCAAAACAAAGTATTTCAGTAGGGGGCCTACTAAGCAATTTCCGCTTTCTACGCGTACTGAAATTGAGAAAAAACTAAATTTAATGAAACATACGAGCAATAAATATTTTTTGTTGTCATTGTAAAACATGAAAAAAGTTCTGAAGGAAATTTTGACTTTACAACAAAAAATGTTTAGTATTTTGGACCGACACCAACGACAAAAATGTTTAGTATTTTGGACCGTCACCAAACAGTTAACATAGTGTGTTTTCTATTGTCTTGAGGCTCTACTTTAAATGGAGTAAAATTTTAGAATATACCCTAAGAGTTATGTTCAAACTTAGTAACCTACGCTCGTCGCAGTCGATGAAATTTTTCTTATCTGAAAAATGTTTGGGTCATATTTTTAGGAACTGAAAAATGTAGGCTGTTTTCCTTTTTTAAATTATATGTAATTTTCATTAATTAGGTACTTCTTTTTCACAAATTACTTAAATATTTAGAAAATGAAATATACATCTCGTTCATAATTTGTGCTAAAATTGACAATAGTTGCGAATTTGTTAAACAAGGAAAACATTTACATAGCCTTGTATTTTTAATTAGCTAAAAAAAAGTCTGACGTAAGTGAAAACGTGTTTAAATTTAGACATAATATTAATTCTTTTGGGAAGTTTACTAATAATAGCCATCAATTTCAGTTTAATAAATTGTTACTGTGTCTACCGTTTCCGGAATTCTAAAATTCAACAAAAACTATTTTTTGGTAGTTGTTTCTAGGCCTAAGTTTATCCTAAAAGAAAAATTTGTTTATACATTCTGATAATTTTTTTGTTAAATATAACAATCATAAATTTTCTTTTCTAATCAGATATTTCGACTGACTCCTTGATTTTATTGATAAATCGTTGTCATTAAAACTACAAAACAAATTTAAACAGTTTTAAAGACTTCTGTAAACTAACAATTTGATATTAGACATCTTAATGGCCCTTTTGAAAATACAGGGTGGTTATAAATTATTGTACACATTTTAAGATTGAATAAATAAATAACCAATCGACTTAAAAACATGGAAATTGTTTTATTAAATAGCAAATTTAAAACAGTTTTATTACCAATGAAGGACAAAAAGATTACTGTTACTCATACTTTTACAAGGAAACTAAACTAATTCCACGTGCTCTCCGAGGTTTGCACGCAAAGTTTGTAGTCTAAATTCAACCTCACACCATGTGTTTCTGAGCATTGCTGGAGTTATGCTTCCAATAACCTCTCGAACTCTATTCTTGAGTTCCTCAATATCTTGAACTTTTTTGGCGAAGACTCTGTCCTTGACATAGCCCCACAAAAAAAAGTCTAAGGGTGTAATGTCTGGGGAACGTGGAGGCCAAGGAATTGGACCATCCCGTCCAATCCAACGACCAGGAAACGTGTTATTTAGGTAGTCACGTACTATCTTACCCCAGTGTGGAGGGGCACCATCTTGCTGCCAGTAAACATTTGGTTGTCTATGCTCAATTTGCGGTATTGCAAAAAGTTCAAGCATGTCAAGGTATACCTCTTTAGTGACTGTCGGTTCTGCGAAGAAAAAGGGTCCTATCACTTCATCTATAGCCAATGCACACCAAACGTTTATTTTAGGGCTGTCTCTTTCTTGTTCTCGAACATTATGAGGATTTTCAGTACCCCAAATCCTACAATTGTGTCTATTCACCTTACCAGAAACATGAAAGGTTGCTTCATCAGAAAAAATTACTTTTTTCAAGAAATTGCTTTCTCCAATGTTTATTGTTTGTTCTTCGAGGTCAAGTAATCTAACAGCAAAATCGTAGCGTCGAGGTTTATCGTTAGGTTTTAGTTCATGTAATAACTGAATTTTGTATGGATGGAGCTTAAGGTGTTTGTGCAAAATTTTTAAGACTGTTGATCGAGGTAATCCTAATTCCAAACTTGCACGCCGAGTAGACTTACCAGGGCTCCTCGTAAACAATTCTCTTACTTGATCAACAATAGCTTCAGAAACTGGAGGTCTACCAGCACCTTTTCTATGTTGGACACTTCCCGTCTGTTCAAACTGCCTATACCAGCGTTTTATAGAATTGTTACTCGGAGGATTGCGGCCATACTCTAAACGAAACCTTCTTTGAACAGTTATTACAGATCTGCTTTCATTAAACCAAAGAACACACCTTGCTTTTTCTTGCACACTAGCCATTTTGATACTGAGGTTAGTTTAGTGTTTGTTTAGTCAACTGTAATTAACAGCTGGTGTGGAAAGATCCATTGTTGACCAGCTGACTATGTCACAACACAAGTCATTAAGAAGAATCATACCTTACACCCACAGTTTAAGTGACATTTTTACTTTCTTTTTATAACTACTTTTTATAATTATTGTAATGTGTACAATTATTAATTTTCAGTCAGTATATAAAACTGTTTTAAATTTGCAATTTAATAAAACAATTCCCATGTTTTTAAGTCGGTTGGTTATTTATTTATTCAATCTTAAAATGTGTACAGTAATTTATAACCACCCTGTATATTTAATAAAAACACACTTATAAAACGATACAAACAAAATGTGTAAGGCTATGCTAAATTTGAACCCAATAACTTTAAAAATGTGTACTTCTTAAGTTACAATAGCGTTTTGTTTTTAATGGAACGGGAGCTAAGTGATTTCGGAACTAAATTTATATTTTTTTTTTTCAAAATTTGTACCAGTACTTGATATTATATTATAAAATTAACCTAATATTATTTCATACTCGGACTCGTAACCCAATCCATAGATTGAACGATAACAGATAAATCTATCGCAGAATATAAAAACACGCGGAATGTTTACAATTGCAAATTAATACTGTACTGTAATTAGTGAAAGTGATCGTAACCGTAACGTAGACTTTGGTTGGCAAGGTGACAGCTGAGGTATACGACATCTGTTGGGAAGACTTTTAAATATCACGAAGGCAGCGCAACAGGCAACAACCCGAGTGTCATTGACCTCTTTACCAATGTGTCAATTCCTGCACCTTTCTGCACGACCTTTCATTGTAAACAGTAAACAAACTATGCACACACTGTCTCACTTTTAAGGGTCTACATTAATACAGTTAAAACTGTATAGGGTAATTTGTATGTTGACAGAAACTGTACAATTTTATTGACGCTTGAACTGTAATTGTTTTTTTTTTACATTGAAACAGCCAAATAGATCGCAATTTTACATCTCATTTGTTAGGGCTTCGGAAAGCTGATGGTTTCCTTTTACGAAAATATGTTTTTTTTTGTTTCTTTAGAAAACAGGTAAATATTTTATCTTCGTCTTATTTGTAAGTAGATTTAAAAAAGAAATAACTTAGGCCTACCTATTGCAGTCGTTATCATAATAAGAATCGGTCAAATATCTTCCTCCTAGTTTTTCGTTTCATAGTCCCTAGACTTCAAAACCATAATAACCTTTTAACGGGCCGAAATTTTACATAAATTACGTTCAGACTGATACATGGAAAATCTCAATCGGGTTCTTTAATTGGTGAAATCGGACCAAGAGGAGTAGAAATATGAAGGATTTGTTTTGAAAAATTGAAAAATCTCTATAGTATGAAAACATATTCCATAAGTTTAAAGTTATTAGGCCTACTAAACGTATTTGTGAGGTACAAGCCAGCCTAATAGTTGTCATGTGTTGTGTCGAAGACAAAGCGCGCCAATTTAACCTTGGCCTTGGAAAGCTTATCTTGACGAAGAAATATGCCAACACTTGATGACTTAATGTTGGGGTCTTATTTCCTAGTTTCCTGGTAGGCATCAACGCCAGCTGCTTTCCCACATTCATTTCATCACATGACGCAGTCGTAGGGTGTAAAATAAGGAACAGACCCACTTATATAGCTTGATTTATATTTGTTCATAGTAGCTTCCACGTTATTTTTCTTTTAAACCGTCGTTTGAAAATTCACTTTAAGGTTCCGTTGGTAATCACCTGACACGCCATTTTGTTCTGCATTGTAATCACAACACCCACGTCAAAATCAAATTGAAAAAAAATAGCTTATTGGTCTACTCACAAAAAAAAATAAACGGTATCAGTTAACTGACACAAACTTTCTCCCAACTTGCTGTAGTCAAAATAATATTGTTTTTAATCATTTTATTTACTACTTTTTAGAACAAAACAAAAAAATAATATTCTACCTACGTCAATCGTATAAAAAAATTATTGTCCCAGGCGGGATTCGATCGCGCGACCTTTGAATTACTGGCCGTGCTCGCTACCGTGGTGCTACCCCGTGCGGCCGCCGCTGCGATGCTAGATTGACAACACAAACTTGTTTATTTTTAAACATTTCCCCATAATTATAAAACGCCGAAGTTTTGATAAAAGCGGGTGGTGTCCTTTTGTTTGGCATCTTAAGCACTATAAATACTGAAAATTTGATCAAAATCGTTAGAGCCGTTTTTGAGAAATTTGCATTTTTGTCGTTTTTTTATGGGTTTTTAGGGGTAAATTAACCTTCAAAATTAAAAATTCCAAAAAATGAAAAAAAACGCCTGGAGATATTAGGGTTTAGTACCTACATAACAAATTTCACGAAAATCGGACCAATAGTGTCCTCTCTGGTCGCGTATACATACAGACAGACTGACAGACAGACACCACTCTAAAAACACTTTTTTGGGTTCAGGGAGCACCAAAACAAAAAATTCCACTAAAAATATTTTTGGGTTCAGGGAGCACCAACACAGATAATTGCACTAAACAATTTTTGGAGGTTCTGGGAGCACCAAAGCAGATAATTCAACTGAAAATTCAAATTCGAACATTTTTACGAAAACAATACTTTCTCCATATACTACGTATAGGGTGGAGAAAGCAAAAAAACTAAATTACATCAGTTTAATAGTTGTAGTTTCAAAAGTCTGTCTACATTTAAAATAATGTTTTAGTTCGAGAAAATCTGGTCCGGTCAATTGGATAAAACTGCCTTCTATTATAACTACGTTTAGGGAAGACGTCAGTTTTCTGGCCCATGCGTTATGTATTCACTGATACATTTTATATGATCAAGTCGTCCGGTAAAACGTTACGTGTAATCACTTCTACTTGCTAATTTTTGTGTACCATTTTTAGATTGGGGAAAGCAAAGAAGACTAATTGATTTGTAACGTTACAAGTGAAGACCACTACTTGGACGTGCTAATTTTGAATAATAAGTTAATATCTTTATTGTTTGTTTATATTATGTTGTACAAATTATGTTATTTAATATTTAATTTTATATTTTAACTACAGAGATTTATTTAATTTTTATTTATTTATCTTTTATGATTGCATTGATAAATGTAGTCAAACTTTCAACGGATACACAGAAAAATATTTAATTACCAGCAGATACCCGCGGTTTGGACCTCAAATAAGAAAAAGTGAATGAAATGAATTTCGAGTATAATAATTGTGTTTTAAATCTCAACTTTTTTGCCCAAAAATCCGCCGAGTAGTGAGTTTCGTCCAAATCTTGTATTAAAAATGTTATTTCTCGGCGTACATTTTCCCTCAAGTAATGGGAAAGTTGCCCCATTTTACCCGTAGATGCAAGTCATCAAAATTCAAATAGTTTTTCTGTTTTTACTTTCTCACTATACTATAGTATAGAGAAAGTATAGTGATCGCAAAAAAATCGATGTTGAGATTTTTGTGGAAATATCCGTTTTGGGACCCCCTGAGTCCAAAAAAGTGTTTTTTACAAAATGTCTGTCTTTATGTAGGCCTATACAAAGCTAGAGAGAAAACTATTGGATCGATTTCAACCAAATTTGCACCAGACATGTCCAGTAGGCCTGTATAGATGCACGAAAAAGGGGTTTGAAAATTTTTGAAAAACATCCCCCTTTTTGGCCAAAAACCCCCAAAAAATCAGTTATTATTTTTTTATAAAAAACTGCTCTAACGATTTTGATAAAATTTGGCTTATTTGTAGCCTTTAATGTGCCCTACCATATACAAAAACCCGCATCTTTCTAAAAATTCTCGTTTAGCTAATAATAATAATAACTGATTTTTGGGGTTTTTTGGCCATAAAGCGGGTTGTTTTTCAAAATGTTTCAAAACATTTTTACGTGCATCTATAAAGACCTAATTGACGTGTTTGGTGTATAATTTTTTTCGAAATCGATAGAATAGTTTTCTCTCTAGATAATAATAATAATATTTATTAGTTAATCTCCAACTTTAATAAAAAAAACTCTCCTACCCCACCCTACAAGTCACAGTGAATCTGTTTAGTGATTTAAATGTGTTTGTGAGAAAGTATGTGCCAGTTCCTGGTACCGTTTATTTTTAAATATAAGTTAAGCATAATATGTACAAAATTTCAGCTATCTATATAGCTCTATAGAAATTAATGAAAATTATGCTTAATATGTAATATAGGGGTAGTAACCCCATTTGTACCACAAGTAACTTATTCTCAGGTTACACAAATTAGTTTGGTTTATTTTTTATAAGTACCATTTAAGAAATAAGTGCAATACATTTTCAGCTCTCCCGTTTGAAGAAAAGTATGAGAATTATTATTTATTGATTTATGGGTATTTTTTTGCAATTTTCACCTCTTGGACGCAAGTAATCGAAATGCTAGTGCATTACTGTTCCTATTTACCAATTATGAAAATAAGGTGTCTTTATCTTCATGGGAAGTATAGCAAAATGTTTTTATGGTAAATGACTGTTACCCCCAGTTCATCTATTAGATGCAAGTCCTTATATATAATTCTGTAAGACAAATTTTAGATTCAGAATAGTGAGAATTTGGTAAATCGGAGGATGATGGGAGAGGTGTCAAATTAAAGGTATCGATTCAAGGAACGAGGGAAAAATATAAGTTTTTTCTAAAACTAAAAACTAATGGGTTTTTGAGATCCCCGAAAAACGAAAAATCCCCATAAGAATTACATGAGAATTTAAAAACATAAAACAGCTGCTCTGCAGTTTACATTAAAACATTTTAAAACAGCTGTTCTGTAAAATAATATGACAGTTAAAGTAAATTATATTTTTAAATAAAATCTGCTACTTATTAACCTATAAAAGATACACGTTGACACACACACATAGAGAAACCTTATAAGTGTGATTTTTGGAAGGTTGTATGGCTGTTCTATTAACTCTTCATACATTTATACTAATATCATAAAGAGGTAAAGTTTGTTTGTTTGTATGTAGGGGGTAATCTCTGGCACTACTGAACCGATTGAAAAAAATAGTTTTACTGATAAAAATCTACACTTTACCTGAGTAACATAGGATATAATTCATTTCGATAAAAACCTTTTTTTATTTCAATATTTGTAAATTTAGTCGGAAAAAATTCTTAGGTTAGGCCTAGAATGATAAACCAACACATGTATTTACATTTATTACCATAGCAATAAATTGAATAAAAGAACAGATAATATAGCTGTTTGTTCCAATATTTCCATTAACAGCTGATTTGAAAATTTGAAGCAATTATTTTTGAATTTCTAGCTTTTAGGTTAGGGTTTTAAAGTGTAGACCTGAGCCTTGCTGGTTCTTTTAACCATTATTATAACTGCTTTTATAAAATATGAGAAATAATTTAATTTGAACCATTATTTACCATCTTAGTTTTGAGGTTATTATTAATCCTACACCTTTATTATAAATAAAACATAACATATGTTTTTGTAAGGTTCCATTGGGGGTTGGCGTGCGGAGCACGCAGGGGTCTCCCCTAGTATCTTTATATATATCTTTATATATAATACGTGAAGCCGTTTTTTGTAAACACAACTCCTCCCTTATTTCTGGACCAATTTTAATGTTTGAAGTTTCAAAAAGTTCGTCTCATTTCGTAGTTTTGCAATAAGGTTTTAGATGTCAAAAATTCTTATCCTTAATTGCGTGAGCTAATCTCAAAGGTCGGGTTTTCCCCATAAGATTAACATGGAAAATATTTAAAAACCATTTCTATACAAAACAGCTGTTTATAATAAGAAACAACCTAATCCAGCTGATTTCGTGGATGTAAATAACGATGATTACAGTATTCAGAAGGTTATAAAAACATTTTAATACAAAACAGCTGTTTATAATAAGAAACTAACTAATACAGCTGCTTTGTGGAAGTAAATATTGATTTTTATAAGGGAGGAAATGAATTATTTATTCAAATTATAAAATTTACGAACTAATTTGTTTTGAACATTTAACATTATTTACCATCTCTTAGTTTTGAGGTTATTTATAACTTTTTTGTTAGGTTTTGGATTAAGTGTAGACCTGATCCTTACAGGTTCTTTTAACCTTTATTATTACTGCTGTTATAAAATATAATAAATAATTTGATTTGAACATTTAACATTATTTACCATCTTAGTTTTGAGGTTATTATTAATCCTACACTTTTATTATAAATAAAACATAACATATATGTTTTTAGAAGGTCGCACCGGGGGTTGGCGTGCGGAGCACGCAGGGGTCTCCCCTAGTTTATTAAATTGCTTGTTTTATTTCTTCTTTCCTGTACAACACTTAAAATTAATGAGTGCCAAATTTCAGCTCTCTCGATTTGTGGGAAGTTAGCGGGGTTTATTTATTTTTTATGGGGGTTTTATCACATTTTCACCCCTTAGCAGCACCCGATAAAATGCAAATCTGGTTTACTTTTTCTATGTATTTTGAAAGAAATAAAGGTAAACATTTCAGCTCTCTAAGCTTAAAAGAAAGTGTAAGAATTAATTTGTATTGTTTTAGGGGTTGCACATTTACATCCCTCAGCAGCGCACTAAAAAATGCAAATCTAGTTACCTTTGTGTATGTACCTTGAAATAAATAAAGGTAGAAAATTTCAGTTCTCTAGCTTTAAGGAAATTATAACAATTAATATTTATTGTTTTAGGAGTTGTTTAAACCTTTATATCAAAATGAATCTTACTTAGGGATAGTGAAGCTTTTTATTAGGACAAACATTTTTTCAATCGGTTCAGTAGTTCTATAGATTACCTTTCTTTATAATATTGGTATAGATATAGATTATTGTGACGTTATATAATTGCACAACTAATCTTTCCATTGTGGCTTTCCTTGTAATATTCCACAAAGCTGATGATTCCTGTTAGTCATACATATTGCGGAAATACAACAATAAAATAATCAAATGTCACTAAATGTAAAATAAATATTTTTAATCATATATAGTAAGCCTACCAAGACTGAATTGTCCGATAACAATGTTTTGCCTTGTCAGCAACGATGAAGTTCGCTAATCTAGATAGCATCATTCATGGTTCAGATAGCTTGTCAGATAAAATAACCAATCTGCGTTTATTTTGCAGTCGCAGAACAACACTAATTGATGATGTTCAACAGGCCTATCTGTGATTGGGCGGCAAAATATATTAAAAATCCTCACTTAATAAACTGTACTTGCAACCAAATATATCATTCCTACTACAAGTTAATAAATATCCAACGTATAGATCACTTTAAATGGCCGTTTACACATACAATTAAATTTAATACCTAATTCAGAACCATTACTGTATATTCAAGACAACAAAAACAACACTTTAGGCTTTTATTTTTGTCGCAAGAATAAGTAGATCTAAAACTGCTTAAACTAAATACGTATCGTTTGTCTGGTTTAGAGAAATGAATGGTAGGCCTAAATTATTGGTTTGCCGAAGGGTCTTATGTATATGCAATACCAGGGCGAAACAGTCCCATACAGATTCAATATAACTTATCTTTCATGAGATTTTGAAGATAATCTTTTGTAATTTGCAAGAAATCGTTCATAAACATCTAAACTATGATAGGTAGGTGATACAAATTGTAAACTATACATTTTTATTAAAGATATTTGCTTATAAACAAGAAGAAAAACGTGATTTTCAGTCGATTCACTTGTTAGCGTAAAACACCGGGGCGAATTTTGTTACCTATTAACTATACGTTGGGCTTTCTGCAAACTAAATGTCGTACGCAAATGGTGGAAACTAAAAATAAGACAGGCATTAGTAAAAACGAAAGTGTAAACAAGCGATATTCTAGTTGCGATCGAGCGCTTTACCAATGTAATATCAAAGACCAGCCTTCTCAAGGTTGGCTCCGCTCACTGGATTCGATGCTTTTACTAGAGTGGTATTGCATACCCTTAAGTTCGCTATATGGGCGAATGATTGAAAATTGAAACATATTTTTATAATGTTAACTTAGGCTAACATTATGAAGTCAGTAAAGATATCGATGCAGGTTAACTTGTAGGCGAGAGGTCTATCAAAAACTACTGATAAGGGGATGACACATTAAATATAGCTCTCATTTCAGATTAATTTTGACCGGAATGTTGCTGAAAGAGTTATTGGAAGAGGTAAGGATAGACTACAGGGAGGCCTACTAAACTGAAAAAAGCGAAAACTGTAGAAACAGTTCTATCAATACTATACCACACGCTGAAACGTCTTGTTAAAATTAATATTGTAATACAGTGTAACTAATTTGGGCACATTGGTTTTAGAACGTATGGACAACTTTCAATATTCAGCACATCAATTATCACGAAAAACCACACAAATTTAAAGTAGTCCTTCGTGATAAACTTCATTTCTGTTCAGGGTTCAACCAAAGGATCAATGCTTTTCTTAATTTATTCAGAAGATGTTGAACTCTCAAAAGAAGTATTATTTGACGATTATTTTTCTTCGTCATTAGTTGGCAGCACGGCCCCCATATCTCTGCCCCGGGATCAGTACTAAGTGGTCTCCGTAGGTTACCTTCCATTCGATTTCAATCAAAAGTAAAGGAATATACAAATCGAAACATGATCATCTCACTACCATAATTGTTAGGACCTGACTTACAAATTTTAATTATTTTTATCCTTTTGTATTAAATTGTAGCCTAAACATCTATTGAAAATAAAAGTTTTAGTTCTCCGTCGAAACAAATGTACAGGAGAACAGGACTAAACATTCTCAACTAAGATTGCCTATGATAAATATAGTCCAAAATACTATAGCAATTTAAAATTTGTCAAAATAATTTCAAAATTAAAGAATCAATTGAAAAATTATTGTATACGATAGTATAACTGCCCTCCGCAGTGCATTTTAGTGATGTCGATTTTATCCCAGATTTAAAAGCTGAATAAAGATTGAAAGGTTGTTAAAAAAAAATCGAGTTCCCAAAGGACCTGGAATGTAAAACAGTTGACAAACAAAATTATCCGTCGTATGGAAATTGAAGAAAAATAATATAAACCTGTAGTTCAGAGCTTATTATTTATTCGAAAGAGGTACAGTATTTAAATCAACATGCCAAAAAACGTAAAGCAAAACTTCAACTTCAAAGACTTCAAAAGTTTTAAACACTGATGACCTAGGCCATAACATAAAATGTATAGATATTATTAAACATTATCATTGTGTAGGTGAGTTTATTATTATTATTACAAATTATTGCTAAATTTTTCTCATTTTAATTTTGTTTAAATACTGTATAAACTAAAATTTGTTTGATTGTATTTTTATTATTATTATAAATTAAAATGTATTAACGTGATTGCATTTTATTCTGTAAAAAACATTAAATACAATTTTAATAAGTGTTTTTTAGTTATACGATTTAAAATGTATTACTGTACCATGATAGCATTTTATTTTAAATTTTAGTCAGTAAAAATATAAATTCAAATGTGTATGATTATACTTTGGTTATTACTATTATTACTTGCAAATTAATGGCATAAACATAATGTTTTTGAAGTGGTTAAGATATTTTCATACAATTACAAATGTTGAAATGTGTACTTAAGTATCGTTTTTAAAACTGCAACCTCAAACAATAGTTTAATACATCTATTTTTAAAAAAATTAGGGGACTTATACGACAAAACATACATCTCCCGTAGCAGCGCGGCGATTTTGTACTGCAGTGACGTCACTGGATAGGGAATGGTGCGGGAGGTTCGAGTTTGTTTACATGGCTATGAGGCAACCTTTACTGTTTATAAACCTTGAGTAACAGTACGCAAATTATCATTTTAGCAGAGTTATTTTAGTTATTTGTTTCTTAAAATTTATTGAGAACTATTTAAATTTTACTAGCTGACCCGTGCGAAGCATTCGCATTCTAACCTACTAATAGTGTTTTATTAATTTAAATCCATGTTAAAGAGAAATAATTTTGTTATTGTTACTATATATTTTTAAACAACTTACCAACTTGCAGAAGGTAAAGAACAACAAATAGATGTATCCACAATGCTGTTTATAACCACGCTTACAATTAATTAAAAATAGCAATGTAGTGGCGTAACGGCAGCTCTCCAGCTGGGTATTATTATCATCAGTGTTGCCAACGCTAGGAAAATATCTCTACAACTTACTTGATCTTACATCACTGTTTTTTTCAGATTCTTTATTTCTTTTTTTTTCGTATGATTGTATTTTGTATATATTTCCGGTGTAGCGGTTAAGGAAAGCTTTAAAATTATGCCTCACTCATGTAATTTGATGAAGTATTAAGGAAGTTATGGCGTACCGAAAAAAAATGGCCTTGAGAAATAATATATGTGATAATTTGAAGGAAAATATGATTACACCTTCAAACAAAAGTCATTAAAACAAAGTTGTCAGTTTGAAAAATATATACCGCGGAATTTCCAAGCATTATGTGAAAATGAAAGATAATTATGACATAACTAGACTATAGCAAAAAAATATTAGGTAATGTTGAGATAATTGAGTTTCTAGTTGCAGGTGAACTTTCTTCTTTCACTTCACTGACAATTCTTGAACTCGTGAATTCCAATAATATTTATTCTCATCTAGGTATCTAGTCACAGAATCTTGACTAATTTTTTCGCGAGCTCATCAAATGATTGAACATTTTTACACGCAATTATAATTCGATTTTTTAAATAAAACGCAAAAATCAATAAAACGGATGCATCAAAAATAATCGGGACTCTAATTCAACTAGGCCTATAAATATCTATCGCCTAACTGAAAGTGCAAACCAGTATAGGTACAAGCAAATTACATGTTGAAGTTTATTACTTGTAAATAAACAAAGAAACGTAAATACATCTTGTCTTTTCAAACCGTTGAGTACTACCATATAATCTAGATTATTTCCAGAAGGGAATGACAACAAATCAGGCGCGGTACAGTACAATGGTATACTTTCACCAGCTGGTATTGTCAATGCAAATGTGTGTAACCGCTCGCTTACGTAAACCTTCCTGTGAGGCCTACACTGACGCTAACATTCGGTCCATTGTTTATTACTATACACTGTCCAGTTTACACAATACGCGCACTTTGTATTTCTATTAAGTATCAAAGCGGACTATTGTGTTAGGTTCTTATCGCACTACAGTATTCAGTTTTGACTGCTCGGTTTCAGCTGTCTTTCAAGAAAAGAAAATGTTGAAACACGTTTTCATCCTTGTCATCAAAATCTGGCTAGTTGAACGCAAATAGTCATGTTAGGCATTTTTCAGCGTTTTTATTTTGTAGATATTACAGTGACTAGATAGTAGAGACAGTGTGGCCAAGTGAGGTCTTGTTTCCTATTGGCCGGCAGCCATGTTTATCCTAAATTCTTATCTGTTCTATTATATTTGTTAAATTTTTTGCACAAAAAAACAGAATACACTTTTTAAGAAGAAACACAGTTTTTATTATTTAATTTCAATATAAATATCAAACTGTAACAATTATATCGCTTGTTTTTCCCTTAATAAAAAAAACAAAGAGGTAATTTCTCTTATAATTACAAAGAGATACAACACTAATCTTTACATTATAATTCTGAGCAGATGGCATTACTTTTAGGAAAAACATGGCGGCCACTTTCAAATGGCCACACTGTCTCTATCTAGTCACTGTAGTAGATATCAAGAAATTTGCCCCACAGCACAGCTGGCTCGAGATACAGGGTAATCGAAAACAGCTGACATTATTTAAATAACTATTAAATAAATAACTAGTACCAGGAGACCGAGCTAAAGCTCGATTATAAGCAGGGCTATGATTTCAATAATAAATATTGGATTATTGAGTTTTGAGGTTAGGCCTATAACATTAAACAACTAAATAAAGGGTAT
>JAGFPH010014436.1:8488-23667 GCA_018207615.1 Philaenus spumarius | reverse complement strand
ACACCAAAATGATTATTCATTATTATTATTATTAGGTTCTTTCTTGTCTAATTGTGTATTGCCATACTTATAGAGCCAGAATATGAGAACAATTGTTCGATTAACTTTAGTTTGTTGAAGGCCTAGATGGTTTCAAATTATAATATATTTTATGAAAGCCTAGGCTGACTTCAAATATTTATAATTTTATGTTTCCGTACAAGTACATGTTATTGCTCCGGAATATAGGACTAAGAATTAATTAGCTATGCAATAATAAATTCGGTTTTGGTTTTGGACTTTATTATTTCTAATTAATTACAGTAGAGTCCCACTATTCTGAAAATCCGCCTATTCCGAACAGAGTTCAGACAAAATTCTGATTTTTTAACATAAAAACAGGAGAAATTAAAAAGACGTTCGTGAAAAAACGTACATTTATTGTTATACAAAGAAGTTAAATAGAGGCATGCATAGAGCCTAAGCTTGATGAAAACCAAATTGTAATGAAAGCTGATTACTTACAGTACATGTCGACTCCGTTTATACAATTCTGTAGAATCATTTTTAATCACAGCTAAACACAAAAAATAACTTATTTTTACTCTCTTACGAAGTAATGTCAGTTGGTTTTTTTTTTTGACGAAGAGCACTGATTCAATTTGGGGATGCAATGTTCCGCCATCGCAATATGAACATAGCATCATTTGGTGTTGAAGCGTGTTGTTTGACGTAGCGTAAGTGTAAATTTACATCAAGTTTTTCCTTCCCGTTGCGTTGCGTTTCGGTTAAAGGACATTGAAAACACATTAATTCCAATGGGCCTGTTGGAATTGTCCGGTTTTGTTTCCATCACGTTTCCCATCCGTTTTGCGGGAAGCGAACTACCTCAACAATCGTCTTTCTTTTTGTCAGTCAGAAAGAAGGAAGGATTAGATACAACAGCTAGGCACTAGTAGTGTTGTCTAGTGCCTGCCGGTTGCTTTCATCCGGTTTTCTCCTCTGTTTTCGTTATCTGGAAGGAATTGTATTTTGTTCTTGATCTTTTTCAAGACGATGCGGTACTCACGGACAGACCGTGGGATGAAAAAGCGGACAGTTCGAACACCTAGCCCTTCCCTTCAGTTTTTAAAAGAAAACGGAATCGTAACGCTACAGAAGGAAAAAAAACGTATTTTTTAAACCTACACTAAGGCGAGGTCAATAGTATTTGCCGTGTCTATGTGTGATATGAATTAAGTTGAGCGTTCACCTCCTCCTCGCTTTCCTCCGAGACGATCAACACTGTATATAACTGACAATAGCAGATGTCCCCGCACTTAATTTACGCATTAACAAGTCAATACGTTGATATTATTCATGACATCCGCCTATTCCGAATTCCCGCTAAACCGAACAGTGTTCAGTCCGAATTAGTTCGGAACAGCGGGACTCTGCTAAGGTTGAATTAGTTTGAAATTAATGCGTGTTCAGATGAATTGGCATTCTGATGAATACGTACAAATGAATCAAACGCATGTTCTATTAGAAACATCCTAAGTTATTTCTATGGAGATTATAATTATATCAAAATTCCAAAATTGGAATTCATTTTCCTTATAAAATTTTTAGGTGAAATTACAGTTTAAATAATTTATATTGGTCTAAGCTGGGACTAGACTAACCTAAAATTGTTTAAATTATTGATGCCAGTTGAACTAATCAGATGTTGTAACTGTTATTACATTAAGTTACTTTAGTGGTTGCTAAGTAGTACACATAAAAATTGTTTAAATATGTTTTTGTTTTTTTTTGTAATGATTAAAAAACAAAATTGCATCTGGCATTTGCTTATTTTAAATTAAAAAATATGCAATGATGTGCAGAAGTTTGTATATTTATAGCTTTAAACCATTTTAATCGAACAACTCAGAAATTATGTTTGGTTTCTTTCATAAACGTAGCTCACAATTTAGTAATAATAATATTTATTAAAATTTTACGTAAGCCTAATGACATTAAAAAAAAAATAAAATAGAACAAAGCAAATGACAAAGCATGTATAAAAATTCTTAACCTCTTTTCACTGGTTCTTATTCAATAATGTGTAATTTATTTGTGCTTTGTAAATTGTTATTGGTTAGATGTTTAGTTTATGTTTTTTTTAATGTTATTACTATCTTTTGGTAAAACTGCTAGCAGTACGGAACCCTTAACACACAAGTCAGACTTGCACTTTTTCAGTTTATTGATGTTATTCATGTGTGAGCCAGAACTTTTGCCCAATGTACAGTACATATTTTAGAAGTACAGACGGTTGCTCTTTTTGGGTGCACCTTATTGTTTGCGCAGGGGCCTGGATTTTTTTCTCCTAGGTGGGCTAGGCAAAGTTGTTTATTTAAACGCTAAATGAAAGTGGAAATGTTTTTCAAATCGGTGCAGAAGTTTCGAGATATACTAATTTTATCACTGTAAAAAATATTTACCTGCTACATTGGAAAGTTTGAAGTTAATATTTTTGATATACATCTGAAATTAACTCTTTTAATAGAACGCATAATTTTGAGTCTTTTATATGTCTTTCTTTAAAGTCAAACTTTGAAAGTGGTCGCTATATTTTTTTATTCTTGTGTAAGGCGAGCACAGAGTGTTAAACATTAAAGTTAATATGCTTTGTTTTATACAATAATTTAACATTAATATTTTACAATAATTTGTTTCAGATTGTGAATACCACAACCTAAATACCAAAGGTAATAGTAAACTAAGCTCCACCTGTGATAGTTCGTTAAGTAAGGGAAATGAAATATTGCAATCAATTTCAAACAATAAAAATACACCAATAATTGAAGAAGATAAAGATAATTTGGATTTAATTAATTTAAGCAAACGTGAAATTACTAGAAATCATTTTAAAACAAAGCATCCAAAAAAAGTTAAAAGCAGTTCCAACGACCTAATAACACATTCGGAAGATGAACATTTGTTCAGGCATAAAAAAAGGAAGCATAAAAGAAGTTTAAGCAAGTAAGTTTACTTCATTATAGGACTAATTATAATTTAATACAATAGAAGTTCCCTTATCTGAATTTTGTATATCCCAATCGCATAGTTGTGACGTATAAGCTTTAAAATATTAGAATTGATAAAACTCACAAACCTGGCAACTTATAGACGACTACACTCTTGACGTCATCTAGTACCACTTGTAGTCTAAGAGTTTCCTAACTTTCCTGGCGTACCACTTCACAAGACAAAAATATTTTGCGTACCATTTAGTCACGTGGAGGTAATTATGGATGGAATATGTTTATTATTAATTTATTGTTTTACTAACCTAACTAACCCAATTTCCAACCATAAGTATGAAAAATGAAATTCTGTGTGTGTTTTATTAATTGATAGGAACAAGGAGTTCATTAAGTTGAAAATAAAAAAAAAACATTATAATATAATACTGTCTTCAGGAAAATATAGGTTGTAGCTTTGAATCAAACCAAGACAGTGTGTTTTGATGTTTGTCAGAAGTGCAGAACTCAGTTTGAGGTCATTTTCTTCAACAAAATTTTCAAGTGTTGGAAACAACGATACATTTTTCTGTTCTGATTCTTTTGCTGCTTGATTCAGCTTCTTTTTCATAGCACTTACTCTATCATGAACCCGAAAAGAAGTGTTATAATTTCCTTGTAGGCTTGATTGAGCTCATTAAGCTTTGAAAATATCTCTGCCAACTTACACAGCCACAGTTCATCTACACACCAATTCTTCAATTCAAAGTTTGTGTCAGACAAAAAAACGAAAACTTCATGGTGCAGTTCAAACAAACGTGTCATTACTTTCCCTCTCGACAGCCATTGGACCTCTGTGTACAACAACAGCTGTCTGTGCACACCACCCATTTCATCGCATAATATCGCTAACAAACGGGAATGTAAAGCACATGCCTTGATAAAATTTACTGTTTTTACGACTTGGCTCAAAACCTCCTTCAAGCTGTCAGGGCAATTTTTGCTTACCAAAACTTCTCGATGCAAACAATAGTGAGTGAAATGACGCTCTACAATCGCAGCGGCTCCATCGGTACAAGGCTCCACACATTTATTCCAATCCAGATCATGCTCATTCATGATAAAGCCATTAAAATATCTTCACCAGAGGTTAATACCTCACAAAATAGCATATCTTCATTTACCCCCCTACCGTCTTCATACCTAACAAATAACATAGCAAATTTGGCATATTTGTTATATCTGTTGTCTCATCAATTTGCAGTGAAAAATGTGGACTGTCTTTGATTTTCTTAATTAAAATGCATTTTACATCTAGTGCCATGTCTTTCACTCTCCGTGTTACAGTGTTGTTAAATAAAGAAACAACATCAAGCTGCTTTGTTTTTTTATCTCCTAAAATGGAAGAAACTATATCTTTGGCAGCCGGTAATAATTAAGATTCACCAAATTTTATGTGGCTTAGCTTCTTGAGCGATTCTTAAACTAACTTTATTCGAGGCTTCAACTGCCCTGGTGTTTGAAGATGAAAATAAGCCCATTGTGGTTTTGCTTCCTTTGAGCTCATTTTCTTTATTTTTAAAATAAGCACAGGTTTTCTTTCAAATTACTGTGTTTTTTATTATAATGCCTCATGAGAAGGGAATGTTTCATACTGTGTTTGGATAATGTTTCCATACAAATAACACACTATGGAATGGGCTCATTTACAACCCTAGTATAAGTAAACCCAAGAGCTAAATAATTAGAATCATTCTTTCGTTAGACTCCTTTTTTACTTATACTAGAAGTAATTCTGGATGGCTTAATGCTAGTTGTGGCTGCATCTGATTCAGTAGGCATACCGATAATCTCAGTAACACTTTCAACAGTTTTCACATCACTTTCATTACTTTTAAAAACTTTAGGTTTAGAACCACTGGTTGAAGGACCAGGTTGGCAACGTTTTAAAAACTTATCCATATCAACTGTGTCAAAGCAAAGAGCGAGACAAAAACTATCCTCAACCAAACGTGGTGACTGCCGCCAAACTGAATAGTGAGGGTAATGAACTGGGTTAGGCGATAGAGGGGGTGTGGGGGGCTTGCAGCACAGACCTGCACTCACTATTAAACACAGTTGTAGAGGTGGGAGTTTCCGTTGTTAGTGGGAGGAGTGAGGATTAAGAAAGGTTAAATGGTTATTATTGGTTACATTGAATGTTAGGGAGTGCGAGTGCCTGGGTTGTATGCGCAAACGCAGTATAAATACAATACAAAGACTGACAAAGAGACAAATTACAAAACAACGGTTATTTTCGTTTTGCAAGAAATGTTTGGTTCGTCATTTTTAAAAAAACATTTTTTCAAACAGTTTGAAGTTTTTCTGCCCATTTCTACACAGTTGCCGATGGGCTGTGAACTAATGCTGATGCTCCAGCCCAAACAATCACTACTCGTACTTAGAACGTCACTACGTACCACTGCAAGTGACCTCTGCGTACCACCGTTTGGGAAGCAATGGTCTAAGCTACTAACAGAACATTTTGTGCAGAAACTGACCTGTGACGTCACACAAGTGTTGTATCATGTTGTTGTGAATTTCACAACCTTGCGTTTATGTTTTGCACGGTAGAGCTCCTCTTTGTAAACAAATTTATGCCCAAGCTAAACAACAACCCCAAATTAAGTAAATTGAAATAGTTTTTTTTTTCAAAATATAGATAGTAAAAATTCATTGTTGAAGGTACACTCCACTCTACTTTATTTAAAGAGTAAATCACAGTTTGCAGCATTAATGAAATGGCTCGAGTTCTTTTTATGTTAGCAGTACTGGCATAAAATTTAAATTGTGTATACTTGACAGTCATGCAAATTACAGACACCAAGTATGCTCGATCGTGGTAGTGAAAACTTTAAAAGTGAACAAATCGTATTTAATTTGTTCATAATAGGCCTCATAACTTGACAGTAATGAAACCAAAACGTACTTGCATCTTGCTTATGTATCTACCTAATATCAAGTGATATCAACCACACAGTGTCTCAAAAAAAAGAGCAAATAGCTTTTAAAAATATATAATGGATTTATAGATTACAATATGTTGTCCAGTCCAAGTGCCGTAGTCCAAATTTAAAAACAATATATGGAATGTATTTCACGTCAACACAATAACACGCACAACATATGCACAAAAACACACACAGTACTATGGGCGATATTTTTAAATTATACACAACGTTTCGCAAAGATTGTAAACACTTCAAGTGTAAACAAAACTAAGTCCTGCGCCTAAGACTGGTTAACTGACGGCTCGATTGATGGTCATTGCGAGAAATAACCCCCACCACGTTTACGTTATCAATTTCCTTAATAGGCCTGTCCAAAAGTCTATTTACTTCATTTCGAATTAAGGATCCCTTGTGGTTGAGGAAGTTGAATTAAACTGTGGACACAAACTTTTTCTTTTCTTTGTTGGACAATGTGGAGGTAACATATTAATCCCTTGTTGCTGTGTTTCCAAATTAATCTTTCGATGATTGAGCTGTCGTAACCGTTGGAAGCTGCATTGTGTTTAAGTATTTGAATTTCCTGATTATAGTCGTTTTGCAGAAAGAGGGAATGAAAGAAGTCTGTTTACAAAACTGTGGTACGCCGCCATTTTCTGTTGTACAAAACATGACAACTAAACAAGCTTACGTTTAAAAACAAGTGTAGCACAAGAAGTTTAAATATGATAAAGTTTATATACAGGCATAGCACTACAATATAGTAGCGGCAGTGCGTAAATAAATAGGCAGAGCAGTAAAAGGGTTAACAAGATTATTTAAAAAGAAATAGAACTTACATGAATATAAGTTCCAACGTTATCAGTAAATATAAACTCATTGAGATATTAAGTAGCTTAAACCTATGTTTTATTTCGGAACCTATTTTCTTCTTTTTAGTTCATTTCACATTTTTAAAATCAATTTTACACCCTCAGGCATAGTGGATCATTATTAGTATAAGATCATCAACACACAAAAAATTAACAGTGTGCTACACATACTTTCTCCCAGTTGAAACTTTACACCTTCCCAAGAGTAGCATAGGAGGTGATTGTATTAAAAAGTAGGAGGGGGGGCACATAAAGTAGGAGAGTAACTAATAAATATTATTATTATTAAAACTATTCAATCGATTTCGAACAAATTTGCACCAAACATGTCAATTAGGCCTGTATAGATGCACGAAAAAAAGTTTTGAAAAATTTTGAAAAACAACCCCCTTTTTGGCCAAAAACCCCCCAAAATCTATTATTATTATTATTATTATTACCTAAACAAGAATTTTTAAAAAGATGCAGTTTTTTGCATGTGGTAGGGTACATTAAGGGCTACAAATAAGCCAAATTTTATCAAAATCGTGTTTGAGAAATTTGGACTTTTCTTCGTTTTTTGGCCATTTTTTGGGGGTAAAACCCCTTAAAAATGAAAAATTTGAAAAAATGAAAAAACGCCTGGAGATATTCCAGAACTACACCTACATACCAAATTTCATCAAAATTGGACCGTTGGTATGATCTCCAGCTCTGTACACTTCCTAACAGACACACGGACAGACATCACAAAAAAACACTTTTTTGGGTTCAGGGAGCACCAAAACAAATAATTCCACTAAAAATATTTTTGGGTTCAGGGAGCACCAACACAGATAATTCCACTAAACAATTTTTTGGGGTTCAGGAAGCACCAAAACAGATAGTTCCACTAAATATTCAAATTAAAAAATTTGGACAAAAGCAATACTTTCTCCATATACTACGTTTAGGGGGGAGAAAGTAAAAAATAAAGTGTACAAATATTAAACTACATTTAAGTAATCCATAGCGGAATGCTCGGATTGACTAACGAACAGCATATCCGACAAAGAGTTGTGTAGTGTTCTTCGTACATACATTTTATTCATTCATGGGTTTATTTTTAACTTAAAATTATTGCTGATATATTATATGCTTGACAAAGTTATCGTCTCACAAGAAAATATTTCTTAAAAAAAATTAAATTTTGTTTTTACAGAAAGTACTGCAATGGCATCGAGCCGTTACTCTCAGAAGTTGAGAAATTGGATGATTGCTGCGAGGACCAAATTGAAACAGAGGTTAATGAGACTGAATTAAAAAACAATATAAACCAAGTTGACAACGTTGCAATTGACGGAGGAGATGAAACCGTTCAAAATGATTCATCACCTCGAGTTGCAATAACCATTAAGTTATGTAGTGATTGTGACTTACGGCATGTACAAAATGCCTGCCCTTTATATAAACCTGTGAGAGTGATCAGTGATGCGGTTACATTAGGTCAGTGTCAATGGTTAGACGAAGAAAGAAACAAGTGTAAAATATCTCCCAGGGAATCTGTGCACAAAGATAATGAAGATGAATCTGTGGGCTTGGAAATGCAACCTAGTTTTGCAGAAATGACTTTACCAGAACAGCTGGAACTTCGAGTGATTGATAGTACTCATGGACTTAGTGTGGTTACTAAAGAGTTTCTGCCGGCTTATGTTGAGTTTGGACCACTCATCGGGCAACATATTAAGGAAATGGAAATACCCGATGATTTCTTAATGAAGGATATATGGGAGGTAAAACTTATTAGTTTTTATATTTATCATGAATTAGAAGGTGTGTTAAGCTCTAATTGATCTGATAATTGTATAAAAAAATATCGTTGACTGTTTTGTAAATGCAAATTACTTCATTCTTTTTCGATTTTGAATAATTTTATTTATAAATTGTGATCACAACTGTTTTGAGAGTGAATTGTATGGTGCAGTTAACTAGTATGTTTCACACAGTTGAAAAAAAAAAACTAATTTGGAATCCTAGTTTTTCCTTCCATATCACTGGATCTCTATTAGCCACTGTACAGTAGTATGTCCACCATTATAGGTAAATAGAAGGGGAGCTCCTCTAACTCTCTGGAGAGTATCTGTCCTCTCACTATTTATTCCTTTTTTTATGTAGAGGGGAAATAAATTTAGTACCAAGAGGCAAGTTTCCAATTTTACCTCCTAAAACCTAACCTCTTCCATTACGTATAAATCCTCATCGGAATTATTGTATTTCTGCACTACATCAACAACCAGTTTATTGGGCCATTTATGTGTCCTCTACTATCTTTTTTGTCTGAGCAAATTTTATGTGAAGATCGCAAACATTCTCCAACATTTGCCTAAATGTAGGGATGGGTCGATTCCAGATTTTTTTCGATTCTCGATTCCAATTACCAAAACCCTGTAAATATGGGGAAAGGAAAACGGACGTACCAAGTTTTGCCTAAAATGATTGAATGTATACAAAAGTTTAATAAGAGCCAAAATAGAATAGGCTATTGCTCTTTTTTGAATGGTCATGCAGCAATTCATATTCTTGTAAGAAATTATAAATAGCCTAAATATGGAAATATTTATGGGAGTATTAAAAGTGTCAGTTAACTTTTAAATGCACATTTATTCAAAATATAAAATTTGTTTGCTAAAAACTATTTGTTTAAGCCAAAAATACTAGGCTATATATGATTATTTTTACAATTGGATTAAAAGAAAGCTGTTTAGTCTATGTCTATGAATATTGAATCATTTTGATATGCTGCTGACCAATGACATGGAAATTTCTAAAGTGGCAATGTCTGTAAATAAATAAACCTTAATAAGTTAGATACCATTCAGAATTAGACACAAAAGAATGAAACAGATGCCCGAATACAATTTCTGAAAATTTTACGAACTACAATTGTTGAAATTATTATTTAAAATACAGTGACGAAAGTCCGCAAAATAATACAATGTCCGCATATTATTAGCGCTAATTTTATAAAATGCGGGCATTGAAATGAAGTTCAATATGCAATAGCTTATGTCCCTGAAAAAAAAACCGATGCCCGAATACAATTTGTGCCAATTTTATGAACTACCATTGTTGGAATACTATTTAATAATACAATGACGCATGTATGCAAAAAAAATACGACGTCCGAATATTAGCGCTAATTTTATAAACACAATTTAATTTACAACAGCGTATGTCCGCAAAAACCTTTACTCCCGACTCCTTAGAACAATAATTTGTTCTTGTTTCTATGAAATACCGGCTTTAAAACTGAATTTAAATTACAACGGCTAAAGTCCGTGAAAAGGTTATTTAGATGACACCTGTAAAATTTGGAAAAATTGGAAATGTCACCATTTGCGGGAATGAATAACAAATAAAACAAAGGCATTTCATCGGGACTCCCACAGAAAACATAAATCACACGTAATGTAAATCCCGAAAATATCCAAAATGTTTTACCCGAACTAAAACAAATAGTATTATTATACTTTAAATACTTTTTTACCAATCTATAAAATTTGTAAATTTTCTTCACAGTAATTTTTTTTTCCTAATTCTATAAATAGACACGATAAGAAATGAATCCATAAGTGGTTGACCTTGAGCTTACTTCACCTTCCTGTGTACAAATACTTAGACTATTATAGTTATACCCCGTTTTGTTATTAGGTGTTCGGTTATTGCAACCAAATGCAGCACAATTAACCATTTCGTGTAGGTCGAAATCTTAGGTTTACAACAAACTGTCATCTACCCTCGCTACGACTAACGGCAATGAACTAACTGAAATAACGCGTGTTACGCTCGGATTAGGGTAGCGCCGCCATCTTGGACCGACACATCCGGCCTCACTTTGCGCTAAGAGTAGCTTCTCTATTATATTATGTGCTCGCTGGTGCAGACCCCTACTAATTACCTACAATCAACTCAGCAATGTCGAAGAGCTGTTTAAGGAACAACGATTTACAATAATGATGCATGTGTTGTAACACACAACCTATAGCATATCTTATCCTTGAAATATATAATTTTTTAATTTTTAAAAATATTTTAAATGTACAGTAAGGTACATAGCAAATTCTTGGCAACTACAATCTTCAAAAGATTTAATCATTTGAAATTTATTTGATTTAGTTTATTTCATCCATTTTATTTTTTGTTGTTAATTGTTAATTAATTTTAAGATCTTTTTGTCTTTTGTAATACTTTCTTTATATGTAATTTCCATTATAAAATTATGTTATTTATTTAAGTTTTTGCCATATCTTTTTGGAATCGAGATCGTCAACTTAGTGTTGGACAAATTTATTAATATTTAATTTCATTTTTAAACAAAGTTAAATGTCGAAGTTGCCCATCTCTAGGTATAATCTTGTAAGGTGTCACAAAATTGAATACATGTGATCTTAGTATAATTAACTATATTTTCATGTTTACAATATTTAAAAAAATCTATTCTAAATGTTTTAGATTTGCAATTTGTCACAATGTACCTACCTCAGCACACAAGATCCTGAACATTCCAACTGGTTACGATGGGTACGTCCTGCTCCAATACGGAGTATGCGTAATGTAGCTGTTATATCTCGCAACGGCGATCTGATGTTTGTTACAGTCACTGCCATAGAACCTGGTGAAGAACTTTTGTTTTGGGCAGAAAATACAAACGCCGCTTGGTCCAACAAGAATTTGTGTAAAATTAGTAAGTAATGTTTATGAGTTTGTTCATGTTGTTGTTTAGTATTCATGCTAATAAGTCTTTTATGTCATCAACTTTACGTCCTCATTAGATGAGATTATGTTGGGACTCCTCGTTGAAGAAGGTTTCCTTCCATGTCAACCCTTGGTTTATTGTGCCCCTATGTGCTGCTCTTAGCTGGTTAGAAGCCTGTTTTCCTTGTGAGTCCCAGGACTTCCTCCATCAAGTTCGTGTCTTTGTCCCCTGGTTGCTTTATTCCTAAGATCTTTCTATTTCTGTGCTTCAGCACCCTGCAGTCAAATACAATGTGTCTTGGGCCTATTCTTAAAGCCCTTTGATCGCCTCCAAGACTCCTACTGTTATTAGATGTTGCATGTCAAGGGTGAGTCATACAGCTCTTTTGAGCTGCTGTCGGTTTAACTTGATTAGGGAGCTTAGAGCTTGGGCCCTTGATCAGTCGTTTACTTTAAGATTGCCCAGGTATTCTACACCGTCTCTGCCATTGCTCTTCCCTGGCACAGTTGTTTACTATGCTCTTTGCTGTGCTACGGCTAGTGCAGTTCATTGGTTCTGGCCTCATAAAGGGTGTGGATGTTCCTTTCTTTCCAAGAGTATTTACCATCTCATTTCCTTGAATCCTACAGAGTCCTGGCACCCATCTCAATTCCACCATGCTGTTTGTGGAGAGTTTGATGAGAGACATTCCTTCACCAGTTTAGTTGTGATTTGTACCGAGTCCAGCGTTTTAAGTGCTGCTTGACTGTCAGAGAGGGCTAGGATTTGTCTATTTCTGTGTCCTGTCGATAAACCTAAGTGGACACAGATGGTGATCATTAAGATTTCTGCTTGGTAGGCTGTGTCCCAAGACTTACACTAATGTTTGTAATGCGCTGTATACAGCGTAACCTGAGTTCTGCCCACCAAAGACCTTTCTGTGTACCAGATTAAAGTTCCTTTAGCAGATAATGGTTTGTGGTTTCCTTCCCAGTCTTCTCAAGTTCCAAGAGTTACTGTGAAGGGTCTGCTTATTGAAGACGTTCTCAGTGTGCATTGCATCAGACACAAGTTAAACACCATTTTACTATGTCAGAAAGTCCTGCAAATTTCCTTGCCTTGGACATAAAGTAGATGTCTAGAAACGATAGTCCAGAAGCACTTCCATTGCCGTTGTAAGCTCCAGTTATGCATAGCATGCAAGTCCTTGTAAACTTTTTAGTTTGTTCCCTGCATTAGTTTGGCATGATTATGTCGTCATTAAGTACATCAATTATAATAATTATACTTTGCAAAAGGAAAACAAAATAATTAGGTTACTTTGAAATCTTATTAGTAATACCTAAATGATTACAAATTAGTCGTACAAAACTTATTCCGATAGGTCAAATTTTTATTAAACTTGTCTGAGTTGTAGTCGTAGAATAAAATATTTGAATTTGATTTTCAGGTTGTGGGGGCTGTAACTTAAGGTTCTCACATACGCTTTACTATCGTCTCCATTGTGCAGTGTTCCATGATCCAAATTTCAGTCTTACTATACGCAAGTACCACTGTAAAGTTTGTGGGACTTCAGTGCTTGGTAAAGAGAACATTATGAAACATGCTGCGGACTTCCATGACGGGAGGGGTGCTTATCAATGTCAATTTTGTAAAAAGGTAAGTTTTCACTATTCCGACATTTTCTTACTTAAATACTTGCATAAAAATAACTTTCATATTCATTATTTGGTATGACGTTTTCCGTTAAAATATGTTTTAATAAATGTATTCATGTATGTATGTATGGGTTTTGAGATATAAAGCAAACAATATTTATGGTTTTAGGGGTTATTTCAACCCTTAAACGCGAACTATTTCAAAATCCTTTCTTAGTGCAAATCTAAGGCCTATGAGCAATATGTCTACCAAATTCCATGTTCCTAGGCCATATGGCTTTTGAGATATTAAACAAGCAATATTTATGGTTTTAGGGGTTTTTTTCTACCCTTAAACGCGAAATATTTCAAAATCCTTTCTTAGTGCGCCTCATGAGCAATATGTGTACCAAATTTCACATTCCTAGGAGGTATGGTTTTCTAGATACTGTGATGAGTGAGTCAATGGTATTTCAACTTTATATATATATATATATATATATATATATAGATTCTAAAAGTGTAGTTAATTTGTATACAACAAGTTTTAGGAATTTTATTTGTAGTAGTTCAAATTTTTTTAAATGATTAAAACATTTTTGCCATTACTGCACAATTAGTGGATCAAAATAATACAGCATTATGTTTGTTTCAGTTTTTTTTACGACTTAACTATCTGGAAATGCATCGTACTTACGGCTGCTCTGCGAATCCCCACCGAGCTCGCCCGCTTTGTGATTACTGTGGTCGCAAGTTCTCACAGCCTCAAAAACTTAAAGTACACATTAAACGAATGCACAGTGGTGAGTGGAAATAATTATATTTTTCATTAAATTCATTCAATTAAATTTTGAAATACTTTTCTGGTTGTGAGGAATTTTTCATTTATGATTTTTGCCGTACAAAATAGCTGTTTCTTACTTTTTTATGTACAGAGTACAAACAGAGAAAATATTTTAAAAAAATGTAACCTCGAGATGATTATGGGTAATAGACTTTGCTATAGCAAAGAAAACCTATAAGTTAGATAGAAAAACGGGCTGCCTGGTAGCGTAAGTCTGGCGGCTTGGACATAGCCGTCAATATTAGTTATGCCAAAAGAAATTGTGTGTTAAGGGGTTAAAAAAGTATGCAACTGTTATAGTTTTTGTATAATTTAAATTTGTTTCACAGATATGTCAGAAGTACTGAAGGAATTCCAATGTAAAAGATGTCTCAAACTTCTTGGCTCCCGAGCTGCATTGCAGAGGCACAACAAGGAAGTCCACTGCAAAGATATAGTCAGAGCTTGTACTTGTGATCGTTGTGGCAAAATGTTCCAGAACAAATCTAATCTGAAAATTCATATGTTAACACATTCGGGCATAAAACCATTTAGGTAATTTTCTTTTTTTACACTTTAATAGCAACTTAACTACAACTTAGTCAGTGGGTGAATTATTTCTAATGTACAAAATGATTATTTTTGATATGAATATAAGAGTATTAAAATAAAGTTAAAAAACTCCTTCAGATTTAGAGAACTGTAATTTATCAATTTTACTGCTGAAACATAAATTATATTTACAATTATGATTATTATTTTAGGTTTTTTTTAACTTAACCCTCCCAGTGTTTGACTGCTCAAATTGATATCACAATTTGGCCTAGGTCTCACACTACTCAATTGACAACTCTACTTTGTATTCAATATTTCACCCACTAAAAATCATCTGATCGTAATAAAACAAAAACCGTTGGAAAGGAAATGATTTAAACTTAAATGTTTGTATTTTCAAATTTGTTCTAAAACGTATAATTACATATGTAATCATCATTTTAAAATTGTAGTTTTCTGAAAAGCTAATGCCGCGCAAATTAAACACAAAGAAATGACTCAACTTTGTCACTTTTCTAAAGCTCAATACCGCTCGACAGAAATATTTTGACAATAATATAAAGATACCTTTGGATTCGTCAAGATTTGAACTTTCTAAAACTGCCTTCGCACAGATCCAGGGGGGGCAATTGCCCCCCCCCCCCCC
>JAGFPH010014434.1:0-23675 GCA_018207615.1 Philaenus spumarius | reverse complement strand
TGAGATTTTACTGATTCTTGAATGTAATGCATAATTCATGTTATGTTCTATATAGTACAAATATTATCTTCTACATATATAAGTTGATGTGTATATGTTTCCCCACATCTCTGGAATGCATGTGGTAATTTCAACTACACTTCAAAATTAATACATTTATGACTTACTATCTGGGGGAAATACTGTGTGTTTAAGACATACGTAGCTCCTGCAAGCAAAAAATAATCGAAAATAACGATATTAGAATTTAATCCACAGTTTTTGGAGTGCACAAATTTAAAATGGTTTGAAATAGTATTTAGTGCTGGAAAACTATAAAATTGTTCCATAGAAACACGAGTTATGCCTCTACTGGAGTTTCATATTATTAATATTATTACTATAATGTAAAATATATCGAACTCTCAATTCACACATCTTAATATTTAATTTGCAGAATGCTCATTTTAAAACTTTCCAACTACAAAAAGGGTTATGTAACCATATATTCATAAATAAAGCAATCCGAAGGCTAAAATGGATTTCATTTGACCTATATTTAATTCAGGATTTAATTGTACATTTTTATGTTATATGCCGTGAAAATGTTTTATTTTCGTTTTACACATGTTTATTTCATTATATATGTGAAATTGTGTACTATAATGTAATGCGAAGTACTGTAAAAAAATTTTTAAAGTGTATCTTTTAAAACAGTGTTGATTAACAAAGACAATAAAAAAAATCTTTGATTATATTATTGTTTTCATCGCCCATGTCAACAGCAACAATGATCAGCAAAATAATCCGTTTTTAATATTTTGTACCAAATGTTCTGGTTAAAAACTTTTGCTTTTAGAGTATGTTTTTTTAGAGAAAACAAAAGTATAAGGACCGTAATTCAGAAATCATTTAAGGCCTATTAAAACACAATAACCACAAACATTTCATTCCGGTAAATTGCCCGAGTGAATTTAACACGCTCGGAAACATCGGTATTGGCTGCTACACTACGAAGAGCATTTTTTATACTGAGTATTCTATACTAAGCGTACCCTTACAATTTCATAAAGGCTATATTAGGAACGTATATATCCTTACAAAAACCAGCTCAAAGATTCCCTTTGTAGGACAAGCAGGTATTATTGTTTGAAGAAGAGTAAAGTACAGCTTTTGTTTGATAATAATAAGTCTCCATTTGACACATTGTATAATGTTAATGGCCGGCTTAGTGATTAGGGACAAAGTCTATGTCTGGCGGGGAAACAGTAGTAAAATGTCATCATTGGGGGGTAGGAAGGGGTGAAGCTCTATGTGCCCTATAATTTTAATTAGTATCCTTCCTCCCTTTCCTCTTTGCCCCCCCCCCTCCCCCGTTGTCCGTCTCATACTCAATTTACTTTTTTATAATCAATGCTCAGACAGTACTAATAGAAATGTAATGTTGACTATATCACGAGAAACATAATTAAAATGTTTACAATTAGGTTAATAGGAAGTTTATTATCTCTGAGTTATTTATAATTAAACAGTGCATTTGATCATCAACAAGTATACTACTAAGATATAATACATTTTGCACACTTTCGTTAGTCTTTTTTAAATATATTTCATATTACCCTGGATTTATTAAACGAATTTGTTTAATTAAATAGTTTTGTCTACAGAAGACGCCTACATTGTACAACTTAATCTCAACAAAGACCGAAAGCTTCGCAACATTAGCAACTATGCCTTAAGGGTCTGCTGTAGTGGCGGCCATCTTGGATTTTTATCTCATAAGAGCAATGTTAAATTTCAACCATTTATTTCGTTTATTTTTTATCACATAATTGTTTGAAAGGTCTCATTTTAATTTGTCACAACACGCATTCGTTTTGCTTTTCACATTGTTTTAATTTGTCACGTAATTGACATTTTTGAAGTACCAAGTTTGAACTTTTTTTCTTTACACAATAAACAAATTATTATTAAAAGTGAAACGCAAGCCGGATCCGCAATTTTATAAAAAATATTCAGTTTTTTTTTCATCGCTCAATTACAAAAGATGATTTTTTTAAATGGTTTGAAATGAGGAATGTCAAAGAGCTCAGCTGCAAGAACTTGCACTGTTTAGATGCGGTTATAGAAAGAAGCTCTGGCATTTAAGGTTGCTTTCTCGTTTACTGGACCCTTTAGGAAAACTGGCCATCGCGTTGACTTTGAAAAAGGTCTAAACACACTTAACCACGTACACACTAAATGGATAACACTATACTCCATTCACTTTGCCGTGGCGCCTGAAGGATTAGGAGACCCTTTGCGTTGGCACGCGCACTCACGAGCGCCCCCCACACCCTCGACCCGGACGGTCAAGTATCAGGCAGGTACACAAGTACTGGAGACGCTACACAATATTTAAGTTGAATCTTTATCCTAATTATATGATTATTTTTGAAATCTTCGTTAAATTCTGAGAAAAATGAGTCCACACAACATATTGTTAGGACCAATAGTTAAATTAACGACTCCAGCAATGTAAAAACACGTTTATTAACAATTAATAAGTATTTACCTTATTCAATATAATTTAATAACTCGTACAAGAATAATTGGAGGAAACATGTTAAGAAATAAATCAAACAAAAAACAATCGACTAAATGAATCAGGAATGTTATACCCAATATTTACATGCTATAGTTAAATTAACAACTCCAGTAATGTGAACACAAGTTTATTAACAATTAATAAGAAATTACCTACTTTAATATAATTTATAACTTATACAAGAATGCAATTGGAGGAATCATGTTAAGAAAAATATAAAAACTGTATATACTAAAATAACCAGAAGTTTTGTTTACAATATTTACATTCAAAATATATTAGGAGTTAAAGACTTTTCCGAGAACACATTTAAAATATATTAAAACAACAAAAACTATAAAGTGAATAAGAAATGTGGAAGCAAATGTGGAAGCTAAGTTAGTAACCTGATTTTTTTAAATGTTTATACTATCTATACTCTACCTAATAAAATAACTTGTCCCGAGCCTAAACCAAAATAATATTACTTCTTGTGTCGTTTTTATCATATAAAAGAAAAACGATAAAACCGTGCCAAGAATAGTAGGCATCCTTCCCGATGTCGTACCCCCATCAACCATATACTTGAAATGTTTGTATTGGCGTCTACTTTTCAGGGAAAATACGAAAACGGATGTATCTATTACCGGTTTCAAGATGGCGTCCAAAAACAGAAAATTACACAAAGCAGCTTATTCACTTTATCTCTTTCATACAGGCTAAACGGTTTGTCCGATTCAAGTTTAGACGGAAAATCGTCAGTCAGAAATTTAATTGTCTACAACTTTCTAATTTACTGTTTTCCTCTATCTCCCACCGTTACTTCGTCAGACACGGAAACGGCAAACATATCACAGTGAAAAACATATTTCCCTAATGTAATGTCGTGTCTGTCCCGAGTAGTGTGTATACTTCCAGCTGTCGGACACCAATCAACCATATACTTTAAATGTTCGTATTGTTGTCTACTTTTCAGAACAAATCCGAAATCCACGATAACTATTACCAATTTCAAGATGGCGTCCAAAAATGGGATTTTAAGGTAATGCGAGATAAATTTACCACAACTTCCCTACCCATGGCGAGTAAACGGTTAGTCGAATTTCACTTTTGATGAAAAATTGTTAGTCAGAAATTTAATTTAATTTAATGATATGGATGAAACAACAACGGTTGGTTTTAGATGGAGTTGGTGCAGATTTTGACAACTAACTGTATATTATTACTAACAACAGTAGCGAAGCACGGGCATTCAGCTAGTATACATATATATTATCGTAATCATGTCGTATTTGGTATCATTTTCTTTGAAATTGTGCGGAGGTTACAAATATACCACTATCGGTGGTTAAAGTTTGAGTTTTGCGAAAATCGCAGTTACGTATTGGACGCCCTAGTCTATGAGTCATCTACCCGGCGGGAGGGACGGCTGCATTTGTGTGCGTGTGTGTGTAAGGGTCTCCTAATCCTTCAGGCGCCACGGCAAGGTGAACGGAGTATAAATGCGTAAGGTATAATTATGACATAGCTAGTATATAAAGTATTTCTGATTTTATTATTTAACTTTCATTTAATTGATGCGTTTAGCATTTTTTAAATGGTGGTAATTTGTTTTATGTTTAAATTACAGAAAACTATTTGCTATAGTTACCGTTTTCCAAAACATTTAATTAATAACTTGCTTATAGGAAGTTTGTAAATTAAATGTCTTCAACATAAATCCTAGATTCCTAGATAATCCAGTTATATAATTTGAACTGGTAAGTAAAATTGAGCGAAACTGTGACTTGCAGTCTGTGTATGAACCTAAAGCGCACCCTCAAATCAGAGGTAAACTTTTGAAATTTAAAAACTTGAAAGAAAATAGCCAACATGTCATTTGTCTATTAAAAATATGCATAGTCATTCTGATAGAAGAAATACCTTTAAACTAGCTTGTAGGCTATTTCCCAGATATACTACCACCTGATTTCATTCATTCCTATAAAAGCGAGTGCACGTCATTACGTGAGTAACAATATAACAGCTGATTTCAACCATCATCTGTAATACAAGCGTAAATTATACTTTGGGGTTCTGTTTACAACTTCAATCAATAATATAATGTTTTGTGAAGTAGATTTTTTAAATATGAGGTATAGAACTAAATACGCTAAAATACGTTATAAGATTTGCTTTGAGGACCTCAAAAATTAATCTGAATACAACCTTGTACCATCAATATATTCATTTATACACATTTAAAGAGATACCCGTTCGTTTAACTTCGGAAACATTCGTATAACTTATGAACATATTCAATTTTTAATTTATTCATTATAATATTAATAACTTCTAAACAATTTGATATATCAATATGAAATAAATAAACGGTATCAGTTAACTGACACAAACTTTCTCCCAACTTACTGTAGTCAAAATAATATTGTTTTTAACCATTTTATTTACTACTTTTTAGAACAAAACAAAAAAATAATATTCTACCTACGTCAATAGTATAAAAAAATTATTGTCCCAGGCGGGATTCGATCGCGCGACCTTTGAATTACTGGCCGTGCTCGCTACCGTGGTGCTACCCCGTGCGGCCGCTGCCGCGATGCTAGATTGACAACACAAACTTGTTTATTTTTAAACATTTCCCCATAATTATAAAACGCCGAAGTTTTGATAAAAGCGGGTGGTGTCATTTTGTTTGGCATCTTAAGCACTATAAATACTGAAAATTTGATCAAAATCGTTAGAGCCGTTTTTGAGAAATTTGCATTTTTGCCGTTTTTATGGGTTTTTAGGGGTAAATTACCCTTAAAAATTACAAATTCCAAAAAATGAAAAAAACGCCTGGAGATTTTAGGGTTTAGTACCTACATACCAAATTTCATGAAAATCGGACCAATAGTGTCCTCTCTGGTCTTGTATACATGCAGACAGACTGACAGACAGACACCACTCTAAAAACACTTTTTTGGGTTCAGGGAGCACCAAAACAAAAAATTCCAAAACAGATAATTCAACTGAAAATTCAAATTCGAACATTTTTAAGAAAACAATACTTTCTCCATATACTACGTATAGGGTGGAGAAAGTAAAACACAATTAAAAGATAATATTGGATTATTTTGATATATAATAAATGTATATAAATAGAAAAGTTTAACAATAGGTCTACAGTTTTATAATCCTTATAATTGTACACATTTACCGAGTTAAAAATCCCCGACAGCATAGTTACGTAGGACAAAGTATGTTGTTTTTAAATAGCGATTTTTTAAATTATGTATTTCTTATGAGTAGTCTATCTAATTAATTTGCCTATGATTTTTCACGGGGCTTACTGGTATATTAAAACATTTACAACTCAAATTTTAGGTTAGGTTTCTGGGTAGAAGTAGGTCTAAGAAGTGCTGGATTATTTTAACTTATAATTACAGCTATATGGTAAACTTGATAATTTGATTTAAACATTTAACATTTACCGTCTTAACTTTGAGGTTATGATTAATCCTACACCTTTATTAAGAAGAAATAATAAAATATATGGGTGTTGAAGGTACC
Organism: Philaenus spumarius; assembly: GCA_018207615.1. Lineage (NCBI taxonomy): Eukaryota > Metazoa > Arthropoda > Insecta > Hemiptera > Aphrophoridae > Philaenus > Philaenus spumarius. Next base: position 17,578 of record JAGFPH010014434.1, on the reverse strand, counting down.
CGTGAATTCTGTTTTCTTCGTTATTTTGCTTCGCTTTACTTGACCACATAACATCTGATTTCGCCTTAGTACAACCATTGACTATAGAAGTATTAATGCTTATATAGTCAATGGTACAACTCGGTATGCGAGTAAGCGGTAGGAGTACAGTTGCTCAAATTAGTTCGACTAAGAATAGAAGCTTTGTTATGTTAAGCCCAATGTGCGGGATCTAGACTTCCTGGAAAATCTTTGGCACTACAAGAGACTTAAGAGATTCAAACGCGGGAGATCATTCCGTTCAAGTCGTCTTTCTGCTCCAGCATTTGTATGTGTTGCCATTGTTGTACTTCACATCACATGCTTCATGTAGTGGCGTGTACGTATAGATTACAAGATAAAAGTAACTCGAATTAACACTATAAACCTTCGTAAAAGTAAAATTTCATTTATTAGAATTTAAAAAAAATATTTGCCAATTTTTACGAAGTTCAATTTTATCAAAAACGTTAGAGATAATTTTGAAAAATTCAATTCTCATTCATACAGTATATTACCAAATAACTTGGTTAGCATACTTGGTCCAACGTATACTCTCAATTCGTATTTTTAAAAACCGTAAATTGATTCATTGCCTTTTGAATTACAATTCCAAATAAGTAATGAACAGGGCAACTTTTGTTTAAATGTTAGTAATTCTACTTTTTATGCCTTAACTAGTAAGCCCCCGTGAAAAATCACAGGCTGATTCATTAGATACACGTCAGAAATACACAATTAAAAAAAAACTATTTACAAACATTTAGGCCTACTTATCTAGGCCTACTTAAACATAACCACAAACTATAATATACAATTGGTTTGTTTAAGTATTACAGTTGATGGGTGAAATCAGCTGTTGGCGAATAGGTAGGCCTATCTATTCTTTAAATTTGTGTAAACAAATATGATGATAAAAGGTTGTATTTATATATAGTTTATAACATCAAAGCAAATATTATAACTTAGATTATAGCATTCATTAGTTCTATAACTAATATTTAAAAAAATCAACTTTACAAGAAATTATAACGATTGAAGTTGTAAACATAACCTCAAACTATAATCTATACTGGGTTTACAGAAGGGTGAAATCAGCTGTTATATGTTACGCTCGTACACTCGCTTTTATATGAGTTGATATCTTGGTTATAAACATTCAGTAAAAGACTAACATTGGTGTCTATGCTATGTTACGCACAAAAATGTAAAAGAAATGTGTTATAAATCAAAACATTTGTTATAAGTTAACTGTTCCGAAACTTTTTATTTAAAAAATACTAAAAACTTGGCACAGTTTCGACGTTATAGTTTTACCGTTATTCACTGACGAAGTACGACAGTAAGTTATTTCCAATTCATCACTCAAACGTGATTACATATAATAGTATATGAAAGACCCTTATGGAAATTCGATGTAGGGAGGTTTTTCCCCTTATCCCCGAATTGCTTGTTAACAACCAAGTGGTTTTGTAACATTTTGTTTGACTCGTTATATTTTTTGTTTCAGAAATGAAAACCTCCTTAAGGCTTACTTAATATAAAGAATATAATATTAAGCTAACCTAGTTAGGATTATAAATAATTAGCTATTAAAGAACTACAAAGAGCTACATGAGCCTGTTAGTAGAATAGTCTCTAAGGAAAGAAACGCGATTATGCTAAGAATAACCACAAAGTCAAGATAGAATAAAGTATTTATATTGTAGAAAATATAATACTTTATGCAATCAGGAAAAGATTTTGAGATTTAGTTGTACTATGACTGAAGAAATGTAGAAAATTATGTCAGATAATATTACCGACTTCTTAAAACTATTTATATTTATAGACCTTATTAGAATAGATTTGACTCATCAAAGGTCATCTGGGATGTACCATGCAGCGACACTAATTTCAAGTAAGATCTGCTATTGACGTGACAGTGCACAAATCTCAAGGCCAAACATTCGAATTTGTCGGCGTGGACTTAAGATCGTCAATGTTCATGCATGGCATGTTTATATGTAGCATTTTCCAGAGTTAAGCGACCAAATACGTTAAAACTACGTCTTCCAAATGAAAATCCTCGACACATCCGCAATATAGTATGGAAGAAAGTGTTTGGTTAAGATCCGATTTAGTCATGTTAAAACTGAGTGTATTCAAATATGTACGTAGTAATAGATCAACTGTAAAAAAATACTATAATATAGCAGATATTATATTCTAATAAAATGTTAAACTAATTGCACTCATGTTTTTTTTTTATATTTAAATAAACAGTTTATAATAAGATCGAAAAATATTCATATTTATTCAGTATGTGATTCCTATTTACATACATTTTTCTAGAAATTTTTTTTTTTAAATAGTGAGCGACGCAATCGATCGTTTTCTTAAATCTCTCTAAATTTGTATCTCTTTGACCTTTGGCATGCCTGGAATGATTACCAAATGGTGATAAGGCTAGTTTTCTGCTATTTTTTGTACAACATTGTCTATGGTCATTGCTGACTTATCTTTTTGTTCTTTTGCTTGAAAATCTTTACAATAGTTTTCTCCAACCATTTCAAAAATTTCTTTGAAATTTTGAACTCACACTTACTTGTTTAATACTAAGTTCATGATGTTGAAGACGATTCAGGCTCGCCTTTTGGAAACCTATCGCCACTTTCTTGACTTGTTTTTTTTAAAGGACCCATCTTTTACTTTTGATTAAAACAAAAAAAATAACTAAAGAATTAAGTTAGCTTTAAAAATAATTTAGAAAGCAAATGGTTTTTTTTATTTTGTAAGAATTTTTAAAGAAGCATTTTAATGTTACATTAAAGGAATGAGTATCTTATCTTCTAAAGCGAGAGATAATTGTCTGTCTGCTAAATGGATCTGGAATCTCCGTCTAAGGATTTTTGATTTTTTGATTTTATATGGGGCTTTTGGCCACGAGAAATCGATTGGAAATGGTCACCAGTCTGGGAAAATTCGTTTTCTACGTCTTTTTATTAAATTAAAAAGTGAAATTTGTCCATTTTAAACAATACAAAGCACAGCTGATGCAAATGTTTTCAATGTCATTACAATAATCATCTGTTTTCTTTTAAACGAAGCACAGCTGATGCAAATGTTTTCAATGCCATTACAATAATCATCTGTTTTCTTTTAAACTGTATTTTATTAGAGGTAAGCCTAATGTTGTATCTATTTATAGTTACCATGGCAACGAATACTTCTGCTAAATAAACATACCCTTTATTTAGTTGTTTAATGTTATAGGCCTAACCTAAACGATGTTCACGGAAATTTGCAATAATAGTTATTGACGTGAGCGAACTAGGCCCTGCTTATAATCGAGCTTTAGCTCGGTCTCCTGGTACTAAATATAATTTTATTAATATGCGTTCATGTTTTCCTAACTCTGCAAGTTAGGTGTTTTTTTTTTTTTTTTTGTAAAACTAAGTTGTATTATGTTAATTGTTTTGTAAGTATTGTTTTTCTTATATAATTGCGGAATAGTGGAATTATTTTATTAATGCAAATTATTTCTATTTCTCATTGATTCATAAATTTATTTCCCTCACTATTTCTTCATTTATCATTTTGACACTTCTGTTTATGTCAATTGCACAATTTCTATGCTGACTAGTGGTTGGTTACACCGCTCGCTAATTCTCAACTTGTTTTGGCAAGTTCTATCTACTTCCATCTTAATTGCATTATTCTCAATTCTCAACTGATTTGCAGATTTTATTCATTAACTTCTGTGAATTGATGTTGGTTTAGTCATCCGTTTTAATTAAAATGACCACGAGCTTTGTTCGAATACCAAATTACGTGTAACATAATAGCAATAGGGCTATATATTATTTTAGTTGTACGATTTTCGTAGATAATAATTGGTTCTCTAATTGTAACACCAGATCCTATAAGTGCTTATTTATCAAGGCTCTACTGTGCGGTTTACGAATATAGGGGGATAATTTCATGTGTGTTTCAAATATAAATTTTTTGTAGATTCGATTTGCAAATCATATCCCACCAATTGGTAGTTTAAGTATTTTCGTTTTACTTTTTCACAGTTTGCTTTATTCGACTGATGCAACTTAGCTTGAAGCAAAAACTCTAGCCATACTGCGCATGCTTCAAGATCCAGGTCACCGCTACCCCCACCCTGATCCAAGTAAGTGCCTCTGTCCTATTCAAAACTCTAGTCCTACAGCAATACCAGGTCACCGACACCAACACCCCCTACCACGCCAAGTGCTTTTGTCCTAATCAATCGCCATTTTAGTGAAAATAACAGCGTAAACAATAATCTTTTTGCATTTGCTTTTCCGAAGGAGTGGTTGGGGAGCGAGCGGCGAAGCAATGAGTCGACGCGAGGGTCAGTAGGCGAAGCCTCTATTAATGATCTATAATAAAATTAAAGTCTCCGACTCAGAACACCTTTATTGTTATGTCGTTTCGATTCGCAGCTTTTCGATAAACTATTAGTCCTATATCTATACTTATAAAAGCCAAATACCATTGACTCATTGACTCACTGACTCATCACAGTTTCTCCAAAACCACGAGGCCTACAAACATGAAATTTGGCACTAATACTCTTTATAGGCTCTAGACGCGCACTAAGAAAGGGTTTTCGAAAATTCGAAATTTTAGGGGGGTTTTGGAGGGTCAAAGTTACTAAATTACGATTTCTCAAAACCTACCAAACGGATTAGAATGCAATTTGGTATGTAGCTTCCTCTAGGGCCATAAATGCTCTCTTAGAAAGGGTTTTAAAAAATTCGAAATTTTAGGGGGATTGGGGGGGGGGTTAAAGTTACAAAATCACGATTTCTCTAAAACCATCCAACGGGTTGGAATGAAATTTGGTATGTAGCTTCCCCTAGGGCCATAGGTGATCACTAAGAAAGTTTTTCAAAAGATTCGAAATTTTAGGGGAGGTTTTGGGGAGTCAAAGTTAGTACAAAAAACCATCAAACGGATTGGAATGAAATTTGGTATGTAGCTTCCTCTAGGGCCCTAGGTACTCGCTAAGAAAGGGTTTTAAAAAAATTCTAATTTTAGGGGGATTTGGGGGGTCAAAGTTACTAAAAAGAAACACCGAACGGATTGAAATGAAATTTATTACGTAGCTTCCTCTAGGGCCCTAAGTGCTCGCTAAGAAAGGGTTTAAAAAAAAACCTAAATTTGGGGGGGGGGGGGGGTGTCAAAGTTACTGAAAATTCCCATAAGAAATACATAGTGTAATATATTTATTGATTTTTGTTATTTTTTGTTAATATACATTTAACTTTGATTTGTCTCTCCGTTCAAAGCCGGGTCGTGCCAGCTAGTATATATATATATATATATATATATATATATATAGGAATCACTATTTCGAATCACTATTTACCACATCCACTAACAATAATATCAGCGCCGATTATTTATTTAATGTAACACTTCTGACGAGTTCAAATTATCCTACAAGGTTCACTCATAGAACGTTAGATTATGCTTTTGACTAGAACTCACTTTGCACTCTAAAGCCTATAAACCGATCATGATCAAGCTCAGTAAAGTTAATGAGAAATTACTTTCATACAAAGACAAACACACTCATACGTAAAACATCCTACTTGAAACAACATCCAGATTTAATTCAATTCCAAGCGGATTCGTTAGTTAATTTAAATTAAAACCACTCCGCTCCCCATGCTGTAAGTTTTGTAGGCTTACTCTGTGAACCAATTCCAATTTCACCTCGTATTAAAACTCCAATATTTGTTATAATTACAAATACAGTCGGCTTACCGGTTACTGGACGCTTTTAATAGTATTCAATGAAACACTCGGGTACAGTCCCACGTAGCACACATACGAAAAAAAGACGTCGTTTAATGGGATAGATGGTAAATTAACGGTTATTCGTTAATTATTTTACGTCTTTTTTAACACGTCGGTTTTTCGATTGTAATTTACGTTGAAAAAACGTCGTGTAGTAGGATATAAAGTTGGAAAACGGTTAGTGGGTAATTTTTGACGTTTCTTGTAACACGTCAGTTTTTCGATTATAATCATTAGTCGAAATACGGGAATTTTCCGTTTAAGGGTAACGATTTTATTGAAAACGAAAACAGTCAATAAACGTCTGCTTGTGATCGCATGAAATATTCGTGTGGTTTTAAATTGAGACATACAAAAATATTACTGGACAAAAACAAGAAGAAAAAACACACTCATCTCTGCAGTCTAGAAGCTATTTATTATACTGTTCATTCTGTTGAATTTGAATTTAACAGTTGGAATGGTTATAATTATAGGTAAGTTTTATAACAACTAATAATATAGTACGTTACGGTAATTATTTAACTATTGCAATAAATAAGTTTTATTTTCATAAAACAAAATTAAATATAAGCTAAATATTTTTTGGATGGGAAATTTTCTTATCTACATATTATGTAATTAAAATAATTAATTGTAGTTGATGTAAAATAAAACAAAGTAAAAAGAAAAGTATTTTTCAGTATGGTTTTTGGTAAATACGTATAGGCTATAGTATATAGGCGTATGAATTTGTTAGACACGCAATTCCTGCTGGAATCTGAGGCCATATATTTTTAGGATTTATTGCGTATTTTTTGGTCGGCCAAGTTCAAAACTGTAGACCCCTAACTGTAAAACTGAGGACGTAGGACGTTCTCATCTTTGTCCCAACCCCAACCCCAACTCATCAACTCATAGGAGTGCCGAACTAAACCGTGCGGGATGGTACATTTTGTACTCTCAGCTAGTTCAAAAGAAGAGAAAGTTGTGCTGTTTTAGTGTTTTTATGGTGCTTTTGCATTTTACGATTTAAATACTGTGTTATTTACCGCTGGACCTTTTCCGAAGAGGGGTGTGTTTATTTTAAGTAATAAATCATATGTATGCTGTTTTACTAACTTACATAGGCTATGCAAGTAAGGCTGCAAAATGGCCGGTTCTTCATTCTTCAAGCAGTGTTCCAATGTTGTGACTTGTGATACTCAAAATCTCTTTCGACGGGACAGTTTAAAGTTTTATACAATTAATTTACTCTTCGAAGTGTTAAATTTCAGGTAAGATCGTAGGCTACCTAATTCTAACATTTAAAAATAACTTGGTAAACTAGTTTGTGTATTGGCTAGGGTTTAATTATTTTTAGGTTAGGCTATGGCGGTTAAAAGTTTTATTAAAGATTATTATATTAGTTTTTAAAGACTTATTAGATTTTATATCATTTGTAGCCTAAGTTACATAAATAAATATAGAATTATTTAATAATAACATCTTTCATGATATGGTGTACATAGCATACCATACACAATAAATAGTTAAATACCATTGTAGAAAAAGGCCTAGCCTAGGCTACTTAAAGCAATCTATGGCCTTCCTATTACAGAAATGTATGAAGTTCATGTAACTATATAGAAAGCCTTTTCTTTTGTAGTGTTATGGAATTTTCTTTATGACAAAATAGGCTAATACAAATTACTTAAGGTTAGGTAATGGTGTAAAAGTTAGATTAGTTTTATAGCTGAATCGTTATAAAAATTTGCATTACATGGTTTATACACTTACTAGGTAACAAATTACAATAAGTAGTCAAATTTTTGTTTTGTAGCAAATTCTAGTCAGAAAACATGTAAGCAATTACTTTTATTAACAAAATGCTGCAGCTGCAGCTAAGTTATGGTTTGAGGTTTACCTTCTTATCTAGATTGAGGTAGCGTAGTTGACAAGGTTTTTCAGCGGAAGTTTAGTATTCGACCCTAGGCTAACCTATGATAACAAAAATGCAAGAATAATAATAAAAAAACACCTAAAAGTTTCTAACCTATAGTATTTAGTCACAGTATGTTTACCTGTATTCAACAATTAACAGTAGAGTGTAAAACAACGCCGTTGTCTGCAAAACAAGGGTCGAATAGTAAACTTACGCCAAAAAACTTAACTAGTTATCATTTAGCAGACGATTAATATAAATAGGGTACCGTAGGCCCTACTTATAAAATATTTTATCAATATTATTTTAAGACATTAACACTGGTTATTTGTCAATTTATCTTGTATCTCATACAAGTCCTCATACTTGTGTACCAGTGTAAACGTACCTTATCAGTATAATGTAAAACAACGTCTCCAAAAATATTAGGCTATGGTCGAATAGTAAACTACGCCGGTTTTTCTATGATTGTCGCTGAATTAATTGGGTAAAACTTACAACATGCCTCCTTGCATCATCATATGAGCAAGAAAATGCTGTAGGCCTACAATGTTTAATATTTATCATATTGTTTTATTACCTATAGTATTAAACGTAACAACAAATCTAATCCTATACTCTAATACGAGCAATGTCTGTTTGTTTGTTTGTGTGTTTGTACGAGCAATCTCGAGATCCAGCGGAAGGATTTTGCTGAAACTTTGGGATTAGAGGCTTTTGGGACTAAAAAATCGATTGGTGAAAACCACTACCTCAGGAAAACTCGTATTTTTCTGAAAAACTCATTTGAAAATTGAAAATTTTTAACATTGGGGTTATGTAATTTAAAATCAATAGGATACATATGACAAACATCAGCTGTTTCCTATAATATTTCCATCAGCTGTCTCCTATAATTTTTTTTTTTTTTTTTTTTGTCTTAAAGGTTATAATTGTTTTAAGCTTGAAATCAGCTGACCCGTGCTAATATTTCGCGAGTTATGAGTAGGCCTACAAAACAGTACTTACCTGATTTGTATTTACATACATTTTCCTATAAAAAAAAACACAATTAACAAAAATACCGAGTAATGCTCGGTCGCCCAGGTACTTAGCCTATTAAAACAACATTAATGGAACAATTAAGGAAGGCTAGGCCTAGTAAAAAAAACCCTTTAAAGTAAACTTAGGTTAAGTTACATCTTGGTAAGTTATGTTAAATAGGCCTACATGTGAATTAATACAATACGGTAATAGGCCTATATGACACTGCTTTACTTCCCTATTCCAATGCTTTTCCGGGAAAAATAAAGAGTTAGTACCGGTACATAAGTTATAAAATTGTAATAAAAACAAACTGGCGGAAGTTTGCTATTCGACCCTAGGCTAGCCTATGGTAACAGAAATGCAACAATAATAATAAAAAAACACCTAAAAGGTTCTAACCTATAGTATTTAGTTACAATATGTTTAACTGTATTCAACATTTAAGAGTAGAATGTAAAACAACGCCGTTGTCTGCAAAACAAGGGTCGATAGTAAACTTATGCCAAAAAACTTAACTAGTTATCATTTAGCAGACGATTAATATAAACAGGGTACTGTAGGCCCTACCTGTATAAAATATTTTATCAATATTATTTTAAGACATTAACACCGGTGATTTGTCAATTTATCTTGTATCTTATACAAGTCCTCATACTTGTGTACCAGTGTAAACGTACCTTATCAGAATAATGTATAATAACAATCTTGTAAGACTTACACCATTCCAGTGGTTTTGTTTACTAGCTCAAACCTAATTAATAATGTATTTAGTTTGTTTTATTATCAGACCAGTGGCATATTTTGATTAAATACTATGTATTTTTATGTTAAATAATAGTTTTAATACAAAAGCACAAATTTATCAATTTTGATAGTTTTAATTACTTTTTAAGAATAAGGACTATATTGGCAAAAACACTAAAATTAATATGTAATAAAACTTAAGTGATTTCAGTGGAAATATTTTGTTTCAGAGTAATTTGTTGTGTGCTGTTGAGGACCAATAAAATTTATAACATGTGACAGGAAGCCACAAAGGGTTATGAAAAGGATTCTAAACTGACGAGGCTCGAAATTATAATTTTGCAGGAAGAGCACCTAAGTTGTCTTCCAAATGTTGAACATTATTTCCTTCATTGTAGCTAGGTATGTACCACATCTTTATGTGAAGGTTATAATAGTAGGTTATTGTAGTACTGAATATATAAAATTCAAATTCAAAATTCAAAATCTTTTATTGTCATTAAGCACATTTTTTATGGCAATAGACAGTGTCAACATAATTTAACAAAATGAGCAAAATTTGAAGAAAAATTTCCAACACATCACTTTTTTCAAGTGACATCAATATAACAATAAAATAAAATTACTATAAGAAACAGTCAAAATCAATACAAATATACAACCACAATCAACTACAAAAAGACAACCTATTTTAATGAACATTTAAAAACTTAATGAACTAGTGTCACAAATCAAATACTCCTGGATGGAATAAAAAGTTTTCAGTTTGAGCCAACTACTGGCTCTTAATTTAAAATTCCCTAATCCAGTTGTCCAAGCCTCCTCAGGCAATTTATTAAAAAGTTTTATTTTCATACATAGAATACTGTTGTCAGTTGTTTTAAGTCTTACATGCATTGCATCTATACAATATTTCCTTCTAGTATTGTAACTATGAATATTTTGCCTGAGAGTACAGTTCTTTAAATTCGCCTTAACATCTAGTAAACAATAATATATATATAAACTAGGTAGTGTCATAGCTAACTTATTCTTACTTAGGAAATTAAGTTTTTGAAAAAAAACTACATAGTAATCTCCCCTCATAAACACTCTGGTAATAGAACTAAATAAAATTAAAAATCAATTTCTCGGCTTGAATCGTACCTATATATTGTTTTATTAAATCTTTAATCGGTATATTTGTGTATAGCTTAGTCATACAGTATATGTACTGTCAATTTGTGATTTAACACTGAAATTGCAAAATTAAAAGTAAGCTCTTTTTTCTCAAGAAATAAAAGAAGTATTTTAAAGGTATAAATTATATAGGTAGTAGTGAAATATTTTTACAAATAATAGGCCTAGTTAAGTAATGTTGTACATTAAAGCAAACATGGACAGGATCATACAAACTTTACCTCATTATTTTATAAGTATAAAATTATAGATATCTTAATTCCAAGATGAAACCTAAGGATATAAATATCACTAACGGAAGAATGCTTAAGGGTCTTCTATACCTTGCGTAAAACAGCAAAAATATGCACGTCGTACTAACGTGTTTCGGACGCCGTTTTTCAAACCTAAAAAGTTGTGAAACATCTTAAATTGTTCTTAAAGGCTATGTGCGTTTGTCTTATATCTCATAATTGAAAGAAATCGATGGCAACTCCTTTTAATCAACAGATTAACTGAGTAAAAATTTATTATTTTTAATGCATTTTTTGTGAGTTTCCATATTTTAAGCAATAGTTTCCATATTTTAAGCTAACACGTAAATAATATAAAGCCTTCTTTATAACTTAAAGTAGTTTCCCAGATTATTAATTTATCAATAGAATCCGAAACACGTTAATACGAATGCATGTTTCAACTATTTTGCGGCTTGAGTTATACCTTTTTTTTAAAAATCATACTGTACACTTGGAAGTTTTCTTCAAGGTAAAGAAGAGCCTTAAAAGATCTTTAAAAGTTACATTCAATGCGATAAATGGTATGGTAGGGCTACGATACAAACAAAAAATAACTAAAGTACTTAATGTACAACCTAATTTACAAAATAAACGTAAAATTAAACTTACCTACTTATTATGAATTAGTTGAATTTACTAAATAAACTTAAAATTAAACTTAGGCCTACCTACTTATTATGAATAAGTTTAAATGATAAAAACATAATTTCTGACTAAATACAAAATTTGCTTTCTCAAATACTATCATAAAATGGTTTATTAGGCTACAACAGCAGTTGGACTGTACCATGATGGCACCCATACAGGTCGGCCAAAACTTCTGTGCGCGCGGACGGTTCGCTACTAGCGGCACTAAAAACATAGCCTGTTGCTCTCCGCATTTTACAAAGCCTATATTCTATATTTATTTCTTAACAGAATAACAAATTAACGTTTTAAGATGTGTATTTGAAATCTACTGAAAATGGTATTAAAAATGATACCAAACTCGTTTTATATATTAGAACGTATAATAACATATGATGATGAAAATATGAGCTATTGTTAGATTTTAAAACTATAAGATTGCCTCGACCTATATCGCCTATTGAATGTACTTCAACTTGCATTAGGTCAACTTGAACACAGCTTTTATTTAATATAAAACTATATAATATAAATCCCATTCAATACCAAACAAATTAAACACTATACAATATGTTTCATAATTATTAATCTTTTCGCGGGTTTACGTCAACTCGAACATAGCTTAGTATTATTTTTAAGTTTGTAGGAAAAGGGATATATGTAAATAAAAAATAAAATTGGAGGAAAAGTTCGATACACCATGTAATATAAAATTATACAATATATATCCCATTCAATACAAAACAAATGCAATACAATATGATTCTTGGCTATTAAACTTTCCGCTGCTTTAAATTTCTTCTGATCGGTTCGAGTGGCGGGGCGCGTAGAACTGAACATAGCGGTAGTTTACATCGGATTATTGAACAAACTAGAAGTTCTATCGAAAATGTTTTCGAATAAATTTTGAAGATCAACAAATTAGCTACAACTTTCTCGCTGGAAGTTTGTTTCAACCTCAAAAATAAAAACTTTCAGCGTTTACTGACTTTTTCATGTCATGCTGTTACAACTTTATAATCTTTTTCATTATTAAAAATAACTCATAATTTTAAACTAAAATTTATTTATTCCGTTGGATGCGGCAATTCATGCAGAATAGAAATATATAAATTTAATTGTAGTTTTATATTCGTAAGAGGACTAGGAGCGTGTAAATGACAATGCGTCCACCGTTTTCTGCTCATTTGGGGAGCACTGCATGGTTTCTACCTCGCTGCGATGTAGTAGCAAGACACGGATGTTTTCACAAAAGTACCCCCGCCAACCCCCTCGCCTGGAACCGACCAGGTCAGGTCGCGCACACAGAAATTTTGGCCGATCTGTACCTATGAGTAGAAAGCTCCAATACGAAAAGGAAAATATGTAGCCTATATTATAAATTATAGTAAATTTATTTTCTTTTAAAAAATTTATTTAAAAGTAGTATTACATAAAAATGGTTTAGCACTAGAATATGTTTTAAATGTTATGCACCATTTGATTTTAAGTATACTTATTTAATTTTTTACAAGAGTTTAAGCATAGCTGCTCTGTCCTAGCTACTTAGTGGGGCCTCTAGGTGCGGTGTAGCTTTGTGTGTTCATTTGCGGTGTAAAGGAACAGACTCATTGCTGTGTGGGTTAATATTTAGCCTGAACAGCCAAATTGGCTTCCTAAATTTTAAACATTTTTTTGGGGGAGTTCATAAATTTCACGGACAACTTTTACCGAAGGAGGGGAGGGTATCCTTGATCCCATACCCCTGGTCTAGCCCTCCTAGAAAATATCCTATTTGCTCTACTCATGTTAATATCCCAAAAATATGTCATTTAGATGAATTTATTCAAACCAATTTTTAAATCATATTTATAAAAATCATATTTGTTAAATTGTCTTCTGTCTTGAAAAAAAGTTTAGTATGGTTTTAGTAGCCTACATTAAACAAAATAATATGTATTGTTTAAAAATAATTTTTTAATATTATTTCCTGCTTTTGTTTTCAGGCAAGTTTTTGTGTAGAGCTATAATCAATTATCTATTTTTGAATTTTTTACGAGTGGTATTTTGAACCTTGTTTTTTTTTTTTGTGTTGTGTAAGTTTATAATAAGCTTTAGGAACTGAAGTCTACTCTGCAGCATTTCTTGATTGTTATATCTATAATTTATTTTACCTTTTACTAGTATAACTATTACTGCATATTTCTGTTACAGTTTTCGTACAAAGGCTATGAAAAATAAAGATATTGCGATCCAGCTCAAAATAGAAGAGGTTATGAAATATTGGCTAAAATATGCTCCATTACGGGTACTTAAACAGCTAAAGAAAAAGTACAATTGTCTTTAGTTGAAACATTAAATGTTTAAGAATGTTCACAATAAATCTTTATTGACCATCTACATTGGACTGTTTGTGTATTTTATACTCAATTTGTCAACTCAGGATCTAATATTGTTTCATTCATAGTCATAATTTTACCTATATTAAAATATAAAACACTTTTAAATATGGTAAACATTGAGTGAACAGTACAAAAGTTAAGAACAATACATTATTTTCAATTACAAAAATACAAACAATAAATTAAACATAAAGGTAACAAATTAATTTCAATATTTTCATTTCAAACTGTTTAAAATAAATTGTTTTATGCCACACCAAAAACCTAAAAGTGAAATAATAAGAAAAGTAGAGGAGGCATTCTCCTATGGCAAAGTCAAAACGTAGTTTTCTTGAAATGTAATGTCTTATTTTACAAAAACTAGCAATTATATAAAATATGTTATATTTTCGTAATTGCAAATAACAAATTCAAAACAAAGGCATACTAATTGTATAACCAAAAAATTTGTATCTCAATAATAACACAACTTAAAGCAAGTATCGTATAAGAAGCTTTAAGTATCGTACAATTATTAATTTATTCTTAAGTTTAACTGTATTCAATAGATAGAATGTGCATTTGTAAACAGGCTGTAATAATAAGTTTTTTTTTTTAAATTATGACTATATTTTTTTTCAGCTTAAAGTCATGTCTATTTGGAGCACCTATTATGCCTATGTTGTTTTTTACATTTACAGAAATATGAGTTCTTCACCTTCAATAAAACAAATATTGAAGGTAATAAAATACTATGTCTATTTAATAAAATATGTTTTATAAAATGTAGCTTTAATTTATTTTGTATTCCCATGTTCCTTTAATGCTAATTCGGAGGCATAGTAACTTATTTCTTTATGTGCTGATCCAAGTTTTTGTTCATGTTCTTCGTTTGATAAACGAGTCAGAAAAAATATAACGTTTAATTTTTGTTCTTTTTATAATTTTTCTCAATACATTTAATGTTTTCATTATTTTTTTAAAATTTGGGTATAAAACAAGAAGTAAAATGTAAGTTTTAAGAAAGTAATAATTACAAAATTCATCATATTTTATGTTTGTTTTTGCCTCACTGAACCGAATATGTTTTATAAATACCTTTAATAGGTATGTTATATGGTAAGGATAAACAATAGGTGATACGCGTGTCATCGCTTAAACATTGGCTAAAGAAAGGACTACTAGCAATAATCCTTGCAAAACAAAGGTATTTATATATACAAAATTACTATATATTTTGTGGAAATCTTAAACTTTAATTAATTAATTATGGTATTGTAAAATTTTATTTGTTTGACTTTATTTACTAGGGGAGACCCCTGCTTTCTCAGCATGCCAACCCCCAATGGAACCTTCTAAAAACATATGTTATGTTTTATTTATAATAAAGGTGTAGGATTAATAATAACCTCAAAACTAAGACGGTAAATAATGTTAAATGTTCAAATTAAATGATATCTTATATTTTATAACAGCAGTTGTAATAATGGTTAAAAGAACCAGCAAGGCTCAGGTATACACTTTAAAACCCTAACCTAAAAGCTAGAAATACAAAAATAATTGCTCCAAATTTTAAAATCAGCTGTTAATGGAAATATTGGAGCAAACAGCTAGTTATTTTATTTAATTGGTCGCTATGGTAATAAATGTAAATACATGTGTTGGTTTATCATTCTAGGCCTAACCTTTAAATTTTTTCCAAATAAATTTACAAATATTGAAATAAAAAAAAGATTTTAATTTGAATTATATACTGTTACTCAGGGATAGTGTAAACTATTTTTCAATCGGTTCAGTAGTGCCAGAGATTATCCCCTACATACAAACAAACAAAAAACAAACTTTACCTCTTTATAATATTAGTATAGATTGCAACATTAAATGTAAATACCATACATTTATCTGGGCCATAGATAATCTCCATTAAAGACTGACTTTAATAAATATACTGCAAAAAGTGGTAAGTACATATTTATATTAAATTATCTATAGGCCTGCATTTAAAAAAAAATCGCTATCAATTAAGATTTTATAAAAACTAACTTATGTAGGCCTACATTAAATGTTTCTTTTATCAATGAAATTAGTGTATTGTATTAAAATTGTCTTTCTTTATGGTGGTAAAATGACTAATAAATGGTTGATTATTCCTTGGCAAATAAATATAACAATTAATTGGGGGATGTAATTATATAAATGAGGGAAATGCAATGTCTTTCCTGTTTAATCATATTTTGACAGATATTTTTTTCAAAATATGACAAAATTTAAAAGCATTCTTTCCCATTTTAGATAATCATTCGGCAATAATTTGTATCTAGATTATTTTTATTGACTGGAATAATTGTGTACTTTTAGAAGTCATTTTACCATTCTAATGGATCGTCATTTTGACGTTTTAGTGTAACGTCTATTTACCGTTCTAAATCACGTCTTTTTATCGTTCTGGAGTAACGTCTATTTTTCGTTATAGAACAACGTCTTTTTACCATTGTACAGTAACGTCATATTTCCTAGAATTCAACGAGTTTTTAGCTAAAATATGACGTCTTAAGATGACGAGAATCCAACGATTTATTTACGGCAATTCAACAACGAGGTTTAGACGTCTTTTTACCTAATCTTTAACTATTTTGCAACGTCTTTTTAACTATCTTATCGCTGTGACATTTGGGCGGAATATTGACGTACCATTAAAACCGTTTCTTGACGTTTCGGCTAAACGTGTTTTCCACGGCAATATGACATGCTTGTGCTACGTGGGGTTCAAGTTATTTTAAGCCGTAGATTTTCTTATATTGAAAGGTTTGGCAGAGTTTTTTTTATTTATTTCTAAGTACCCTACTATAATATACTAAGTAATAATTTTAACCTCATCAACTCCACTTTTTATTGATTTTAATACATTTTAGATAGTAATGGTTAATAGTTGTTTGTTACACCTTTAACACTGTGCACAAAACACCTCGTAGCAATCAATTTAAAACCAATTGTCAAATATTTTCAAAATAGGTTTTTAAAAAGGTTTATTATTTTAAATTTTTAAATTTGAAGTTAAACCATCGTTATATATCTGAAAATCAAGAAGTTTAAAAGACCGATATTTGTATTTTAGGCTAATTTCTTTCTTAAAATAAAGTTACAGTTGTTTTGTGTTCGCCAGTTACTCAACTAAATGGAAAGGGATATCAGCCTATCGAATGCCTTATTAAACATTAAAATTGTCAAAAACTTTTTGTTTTGAGCAGTTTCGAATACGATATCCAACTTTTCTGTATTAATAATGCAGACTTTGCATCGAAACACGAGTGACATTTCGATCCCAAAGGGTTTTCCTTATGTACACGACGCATATTAAATTACGTTTCCAGATATTAAATTAAATTTGAAACATTTTCTACAACTATGATATCGCCAACACAAAACAGAATACTGCCTTTCAAAAGGTACTTTGAAGTTGAAATAGTTATAATTTTTTTGCGAATGAAAATAGTGGTGCTTGTTTTACTTAACTATACGGAGAGATTAAGTACACATTATCAAATGAATATTAAAAATATAAATGGATAAACCCTTAAAGCAGAATTATTATCATAAAGTCAAAATATAATCTAGGCTACGTGTTTTTA
>JAGFPH010014433.1:8756-19600 GCA_018207615.1 Philaenus spumarius | reverse complement strand
AGGCACACTAAGAACGGATTTTAAAATATTTGGCCTGTAAGGGTTGAGACAACCCCTAAAACAATAAATATTGTTTGTTATATATCTCAAAAACCTTACGTCCTAGGAATGTGAAATTTGATACATGTATTTTCCACAGGGGCTAGAGGCACAATAAGAAAGGATTTTAAAATATTTAACCTGTAAGGGTTGAAACAACCCATAAAACAATAAACATTGTTTGTTACTCTTTCCTTAAAGCAAGAAAGCTGAACTTTTGTACATTTATTTCTTAGACGATACATAAATAAAGCAGTTTTACCATTTTATCACGTTCTGCTAAGGGGTGAACATTTAGTAACAACCCCTATAACTATAAATATTAAGTTAATACCGTTAAGGAACGTGAAATATTTGGTTCACATATTGCTCATAGGCGCTATAGGCGCTCTAAGATAGGATTTTAAAATATTTGACCTTTAAGGGTTGAAACATCCCCTAAAACAATATATTGTTGTTTGTTTACTTTCCTTAAAGCTGACATTTTTTACATATATTTCTTACAAAACACATATGAAAAGTAAAATTACTTTTACATTTTGTTACTTGCTGCTAGGAGTGAAAATGTGTTAACAACCCTTAAAAACAATAATTATTAATATTCATACATTCCTTAAAACTAGAGAGCTGAAATTTTGTACATTTATTTCTTACACGATACACATAAAAAGTAAACCAGTTGTACATTTTGTTACGTGCTGCTAAGGGTTGAAAATGTAATGACAAACCCTAAAAACAATCAATACTAATTTGTATTCTTTCCTTAAAGCTAGAGAGCTGAAATTTGAAACTTATTAACTTTAAGAAAATATTTAAAACGTAACCTAATCAAAACTAACTCGATATATGCATTCGCAATTAAAGACGCTGCAAATATCAAGCTAAGACTGTGATTTACCAGTCTGTAGATTAGCGGTTGAAAAAAAAGAGGCTCTTCACTCTGAATTTTGTATTTATTTAATTTATTTAGCACACATACCACGACGAAGACAATTGACGGGCAACCAGTGAACAATAAATACCAAAGTAATTGAATATAAATGTTATAATTCACTTTAATAATAATAGATGAAAGAATAAACGGTACCAGGAACTGGCACATACTTTCTCACAAATACATTTAAATTACTAAACAGATTCACTGTGACTTGTAGGGTGGGGTAGGAGTGTTTTTTTATTAAAGTTGGAGATTAACTAATAAATATTATTATTATTATTATTATTATCTAGAGAGAAAACTATTCGATCGATTTCAAAAAAATTTGCACCAAACACGTCAATTAGGTCTTCATAGATGCACGTAAAATGGTTTTGAAATTTTTTTTAAAACAACCCGCTTTATGGCCAAAAAACCCCCAAAAACAGTTATTATTATTATTATTAGCTAAACGAGAATTTTTACAAAGATGCGGGTTTCTGTATATGGTAGGGCACATTAAAGGGGGTTGTTTTTCAAAATTGTTCAAAACCCTTTTTCGTGCATCTATACAGGCGTACTGGACATGTCTGGTGCAAATTTGGTTGAAATCGATCGAATAGTTTTCTCTCTAGCTTTGTCTACATACAGACATACATACAGACATACATACAGACATACAGACAGACATTTTGTAAAAACCACTTTTTTGGACTCAGGGGGTCCCAAAACGGATATTTCCACAAAAATCTCAACATCGATTTTTTTTGCGATCACTATACTTTCTCTATACTATAGTATAGTGAGAAAGTAAAATGAGAGAATACTATGTCAATTAATTATAAATCATGGTGATGTAACAAACAAATTCCCTGTAGCGAAGCATGGGTATTCAGCTAGTTAATCTATACTTATAAAAGCCAAATACCATTGACTCATCACAGTTTCTCCAAAATCACGAGGCCTACAAGCATGAAATTTTGCACTAATACTCTTTATAGGCTCTAGACGCGCACTAAGAAAGGGTTTCCAAAAATTCGAAATTTTAGGGGGGTTTTGGGGTGTCAAATTTACTAAATCACGATTTATCAAAACCTACCGAACGGATTGGAATGAAATTTGGTATGTAGCTTCCTCTAGGGCCATAGATGCCCGCTAAGAAAGGGTTTAAAAAATTCGAAATTTTAGGAGGGTTTGGGGGGGGGGGTCAAAGTTACAAAATCATGATTTCTCTAAAACCATCGAAAGGATTGGAATGAAATTTGGTATGTAGCTTCCCCTAGGGCCATAGGTGCTCGCTAAGAAAGGGTTTTAAAAAATTCGAAATTTTAGGGGGGTTTGGGGGGTCGAAGTTACTACAAAAAACCATCGAACGGATTGGAATGAAATTTGGTATGAAGCTTCCTCTAGGGCCCTAGGTGCTCGCTAAGAAAGAGTTTTTAAAAAAAATCGAAATTTTAGGGGAGGTTTGGGGGGTCAAAGTTACTAAAAATCCCCATAAGAAATACATAGTGTAATATATTTATTGATATAATATATTTTTTGATAATATACAACTTTGATTTGTCTATCCGTGCAAAGCCGGGTCGGGCCAGCTAGTAAATATATAATCTGAACAATCTTTGACAAATTTGTAATAAACATAATTTAAAAAATAATAATAATAACTCAGCAAGCAATATAACCTTTGTGTCCAATTTCTATAGTGGTACAGAAAATTAAAAAATGTATTATTTATTATAGAGAAAAAACAAGAAACTTAAATTTATCTATGCAAATAATTTACTATTTTATAAGCATTATAAAAATTTTAAAAAACAGTCTTACTGGTTTAACAATCCACTTTTCCTTTCCGCAGGTTTTCTCCCACGCTGATCTTAACAATTTGCTATCTTGAGGTAAAACGTATGTTCGAGGAATAAAACCAAACCTGAACATAAACAATATCACTCAGCACATAAATTTACATTACTGTCAGTGTGTTCAGCACAAATACAAATTCAGCCAGTTTTGTTCTGAAACTACTTTAGATTTTTTAAAGAAAAAATCCCTTACAGCTTTGACTACAGGTACAGCTAGATTTCAAAGTTCCTATATATTTAAGAAAGCTAAACCATTAAACACACTTATTTGCTCATTGTGCTAAGAATTGCAGCTATAAATTATGTTTTAGACAAATTTGTTTTAATAATATTTAGAAGATTTACAACAATTTTGTTACGACTCAATATTATGCCTCAAAGGAGAGTAGCTTTCCAGCTTTTGAAATTTAAAAAAATAATATTGAGAACATTTATAGTACAGTAGAACCTCAGTTATCTGAGGCAAATTTAAAAAAAAACTTTTGTCAAAATCAATTCTGTTAACTTACAAAATAAATGTAATTTAACTGTATTGTTTTTGATAAAGAATTCATAGCTTGAGAAGATTTCTCAATAAGTGAATTTATAATAAAAACTTTTGTTTTAGATTGAACAGAAAGAAGACAAAACTGTCGTTTGCCTTGTACATCCTGAAAACATTTCCGCTCCTTACCCAATAGTATGGTGACCTATAGCGGACGGGTAGTAAAGTGAATGACGAAGCGGTCTTGGAGGTATTTACACTCCCACCCTCGCGGCATCGTATTTAGGACTCACCATCCTTTCCCACGAGTTGTTTCTTCCCTCTGTTGCTGTATTTTGTTCTTTTGTTTTTAGTCTGTGTCGGTGTTAAACTTTGTGAATGAGAGTGTCATTATGAATGAATAGCAATAGCGTTTTGTTTTATCTTTAAATCAAAACTGGACTCAATTGAACGATTATAGATGGGGGGGTGATTCAATAAGAAAAGTGGCAAGTGTTGGGGAAGTGACTGTCAGGGATTGGAGACAAAATAGATCGGAAATTGAAAAGTGGGTATCTCAACGGTATTCAAATAAAGAAGAGGCTAGAGAATCAATGAAAAAAAGCGAGCATGAAAAAACTTGAGAGGCATTATTTTTGTGGTTTTTATTACAGTATCTTAACAGTATCAAATTTCTTTCATTTGAGACCATTATCAAACTTTTTTTATTTATTTAAAGCCAAATAAAATCGATTTTGAAGTAAGTATGGCTCCAAATCAGCCCTATAACGATGTAAATGACGCGGGAACTCGCACCACATTGGTTTTCTCATAGCCTACCAAATTATCCGAGTTTTTGGTTAGGTTAGGTATGTCCAGTCCCAATTACCTCAGATAATCGAGGTTCTACTGTAATTCTAAAAGAATTTGATACTGTGTCTACTAATGGGAGTTATTCATTCGTTTATCATTTAATTATTATGTTTTCCACCCCTTGAGCTGATGAATGGTGTTATCAAAATACCTTTTTCAACAAAAATTTTTGGTACTACTCTTAGAAAGTCAAATGAAAAGTCAATGATGCAGGTGGAAGACCAAGGAACAAAACTGTTAAGTCCAGAACGGTTCTGTGAAAGGAATAAGGGTCATCTCATGAATTTGCTTGAAGGAGAGATGGAGCAACTCTGGTCCCATCACTCAGATAGAACTCGTGATCATAGGTAGTTAAAAAGGATTATCTCATTTGCCAAGTCGAAGAGCTAACATAAAATTAAAATTGTCTGCTAACTAGTCAATGACGACAGTGCAATTCCGCCGCAAGAAAATGGAACTAGTCGCAAGGACTCACAATGGTGCTACTCTGATGAATAACAAGGTCGTCTTAGTTTTACAAGAAGCCTGATTATGATTTGGGAAGAGCGCTAACTGGGTCATATTTCACAAAGATCCAATAAATCTTGTCGGGCTCCATAATTCTTTAAAAAATTACAGTGACTATTTAAAAACGCACAGCATAAATAAATATGACAAAGCTGTATCTAATACAACCACAGCAGGAGTATTTAAGCAACATTTTGCATAATATCAAAATTTTAGTGAAGTTTTTGATTTTTTCAAAACAAAAGTGTGTTTTTGGATAATTATTTTTAACAACATTTCAAAACTGTTCAAAATTAGAAAATAAATTTTAAAAACAGTTGTTTCCAAAATTATTCATTTTAATGTTATCATCATAATTTTAATATATTCATTGAATAAATATAACTTGAAACTATACAAAACTCATACATACAATTTGAAAACTATTTTGGGTATGCAAAGGTGGCTAAGATAAGATAAATTCACTGGTTTTTTTCTTCCTTACAGTCATTTATAACCTACTACAAGATGGATCCTTTTACCAAAACATATACATCTACAATTATAAAAATGGTTTGTTTAGAAAAATATATTGACTTACTCCTTTTTTCCAAACTTGGTCATAAGGCGGAATAAATTCTTCCATAACCGATCTTTGCGACCAATCTGGAAGGTACCTGGAAAGTGATTGATCTTCTGGTAGTCTCGAAGAGTTTTGAAACAAATTGATTTCATGTGTTTGCCCCATGTTCCACACCATTCATTTGATTCTATAAATTAAAAAAAGTTGGATATTTAAATAATTGCAATATATTATCCTTGTAGCCTATATAAAAGGCTTCATACAAATATTTGATAATTTTTTAACAGAAAACATAACTTGTAGTACATTAATCACTTGTTATAAAACTATTGCTGCTCAAGAAGAATTTATTTTATATTTTAGTAAACAACAATTAATAAAAACCAATTTTTTTTATTTCTAAATGTATTTCTAAATTTTTAATGTTTTTTTAGTATTATTTATACTTTTTTATAATTGTTTATTTGGACATGTCCCATCATTAAAATATTGAAAATGTAATAGAATCACTTTGAGTACGGTATTATCAATTCTTCTTATCAATTAAAAAACTAAATAGTGAATATTAACAATTCAACATCAGAAATCAACTATTAAACAAAATTCCTTTTTAATGTTTCCATTAATCTCAGAATGATTATAGTGTTAAAAATAAAGAAATAAATTTTTACCAAAGACAATAAAGCAATACTCACTTCGCACAAGTTTAAAGTTGGAATTGAGTATCGTTCTACGAACAACAACTGGAGTTATTGTGCTGAGTTTCCATTTAAGCAATCTCTGGATTGGTGCTGGTAACACAATGCCTTGACAAAAAACAAATCATAGTTTAGAACACAACTGAATCATCAACATATTGCAATACTATATGTTATTTTAACTAAGAAACATCGGGTTTAAAAAATGCCTTTATTGTTCCAAATGTCTGTTATATCAACATCCACGCCAACTAAATGTATCTCAAAGGTATTTGATTTCATTTATTATGGGAGACCTCTTAACCCTTTCTGCTCGCAGATTGCGTAACGCGCGAGTTGGCAAAATATCGCTACGGCTCGCAGACCGCGTCTGGAGCGGCAGCGTCATTGCGTGACAACGGATCATTTGTTTTTATTTGGTTGCATTCTTCTACGCATCAAACATGTGTACTGGATAGTAGTGGAACCTAGTGAGTCTTCTCTGAACTATTTCGAGTTCTTTCTATTTGTTCTATGTGGCGAACAAACCATCTTTAAAACAAATCACTGACCTACATTGCGTCAGCTGTTTCAGTTCTGTCATAGGCTAACCTGTATCATATCGCGCGTTTCCTGGTACTATGTTGTTGAACACTTGGATGATTTGTTTTTGTTCGAAGTGTCAAAATGAGAATTGTATTATTTAGTGTTACGTGCTTTTTAGTAGTTGTAGTCACCTTGTAAATAGTTTGTTTTCATGTATAAAACTGTGAAAACCTCCCATATTGTAGGCCTAAAATGCTCTAAACCTATAGTTTTTTTACCTAGAGACCCCATAAAAATGAAACAACCATCAGAACTTGAATATAGCATATGACAATAAATAATAAAAATATGACAATTAGAGTGTAGGACAGCAAATTTGCCATAAAATCAATTACAAGTAGATGGCAACCAGTGTACTATTGAGAGGGGAAAGGGTTAATGTTTCGCCCCGAACCCCTGTTCTCACACAATAAAATTGAGAAAAAAGTAATTTACACAATATTTTAGGTAATATAAAAAGTAAAAATTATTATTACACACACAATAAAAACCGGCACATGAATTAGTTTAACATTGTATAAGTGACATTTGGTCCAAAATGAAGGCATTTTATTAAGTATTTCAGTCTTGGATAAATTAACCATCCTAGGCCTAAATAAATGGGTTCTTTTAACATTGTATAATTGTAGGTTATATTCTCTTAGAATTCATAAACAAAAATATACTAGTAATGATAAGATTACATAATAGCTGTCAATCAAATTTAACCCATAAATAGAGATGCAAGGGGGGAGGGTGACTGAATATTTGTGTGTACTAGAAATAGATTCAGTGAAATTGATAGATCGTAACAAATAATGTGATAGTAAACAATTAATAAACTATAAAATAGATGACCGATATGCGTGATGGCTCAAGAAACCTAATCAAGTGTAAAATAATCTCCATTTGAATCGTGTATTTGATCCATTAAGAGCCAATGAGGGTGATTTTAATAATAAAGGTATTGGAAAAAGCTAGGGATCATCTTTATAACCAGGCTCCTTCCTTCTTCTTCAAGAGAGCTTTCAACTGCACAGACGTACGAAATAGATTGACGTCGCATATTTGAGGCAGTTTTATTTAACTGCTAATTTTGAAGTACTAGTATATTTTAAAGACCTGATTTATTGGTATCAGTATGTAAAAAGGTCTGCTGCTCATATGTGGGGACTTGGTCTGTAACTTTGATGATTTTGAACGTGGGAACGTGAAGACGTTAAGTTCTCATGAAAATTACCTCTTTCTCACGCATTACAATTCTTGGATGTTTCCCCGCCTTTTTGTTTCGTGGGAATGCGAAGACTTGAAGTACTCAGGATCTTTCTCCTCCCTTTCTCACGCCTCAATTCTTGGTTATTACCCCGCTTTTTTAGAATGCAAAGACGCGAAGTTCTCAGGAATCTTTCTCCCCCCTTTCTCACGTAACATATCCTGAGAATTCTGTTTTTCCGCCTTTGTATTTCAGTCTTAATTTTTATTGGTTGTGCAACTTTCAAAGCATTTTGTTTTACTAACATTGCTTCACAGTCTAACAAAGACTTACTATGTTTCTTGACATAGTACTGAACCTCGCATATATGCAACGACTTCAAAAATGCTGAAAACAGTAAAACAAAAAACATAGGTATTGCTTGACATACCTTTTAGGTTATTAAAAAGTATATTAACTCATTTGAACAAAATCTTACTTATGGTCTGAGGCGAATGTCACAACTGTTTGTCCTAGTCTATGTGTATATGCGGCACTCGGTAGCAAACATGTTAAAGAAATGGCATTGTATTTTCTTAAATGATCAATAAATGGAAATTCAGAGAATATTAATAATTTCATTATAATGAAAATTCGGCTTATTTAATAACTAGGGATGGGTCGGTTCTCGGTTCCGCCGGTTCTTCGCGGAATCGGAACCGAGAACCGATGGGCTAAAAAGTCGGTTCTAGAACCGGACCCGATTGATGTTGAAACGACCCCTTCATAGTGGTAAAAAAGAAAAGAATATTCACACATTTTCGGTTATTATAAAACTAAACTGTTCGCGTTAGTTTATCTGAACACGACATACGTTGCAATTTAGCTCGATCGTGTGGCGATGGTGGACGTGAATGCCGGTTTGATGCACACTCTTTTCATCAGATAATGTAGCCTTTGTAAATTAATATTTATGCTTAAATAATAATTTTTTTACTATCAGTGATTATAATAATCAATAATCCCTTTATTATTCATAAAAGTTTAAAAAAATTAATAAATGATTAAAATAATTACGCAAGAAAAAGTGCCAAATAAAATTATTCGGAATCCGATTAGGTATAATATTATTTTCCGACTGACTAGGATTGCGTTAACGCTCGGAATATTATATGTTTTGTTTCTAAACGTTCAATTCAGATGAATTCAGAAATAATCGGAACTTCAATCATCGATAATTTGATTCGACGGCATCAGTTTAGTCCCGCCGAAGTCTGATTGCTAGAACAGAGTAATATCAAGTTAATAACGCTGTGTGTAAATACGTACAGTATTCAGTCTTAGTGCAGTGTTTTATTCATTTTGTTTTAGTTACCGCATTAGTTAATAGTTAATACAGAAGAGCGTCGATTTTCCAAACAAATTGGGACCGAGGGACTTCTGATAATCAATTTGTCAGAAGTGGCCGCTGTTCCGTGGAGCGCACAAACTTCCTGAAGTTTACAACTAAGCTGATTATGCGAGTAAAAAACTTTACATTCGGAATTACGTGCAGTACTGTAATGTACTTATTTATTTACAGTACATTTCCGCTTTCAGATAATCGATGATCTACTGAATTAACATATTAATTTGATTAAGTTTAGTTAGTTGAGGATATGTGGAAACTTGACCGGAGTAGGCTAGTCTTTTCAGCAATGGCATCGAAAGTATGGCAATATTTTAAAATAGAGGTTGAGAGTGATGGATTTTTTTGTTTAACTTAGCTGAATACTTTTATTTAATTATCTGTACATAACATACCTAATCATTTCAGTATTCAAATTAAATCTTATACTTTACTCTTAAATTCTTGTTAAATTCCTTGAATAATAAATAGAACCAAAAACCGATTTGACTCCAGAACCGGGAACCGAGAACCGATTTGACTCTAGAACCGGGAACCGAGAACGAACAAAAAATGGAACCTACCCATCCCTATTAATAACCATATTTTTGGGATCATTTCATAAACCATCAGTCCCTTAAAGAACAGGAAAAAAAATAGCAAATTATCTTCATATCCCATTTCAAACATTAATATAAGATCATTTACCATGCTTTTAAAGTCGTA
This sequence comes from Philaenus spumarius, assembly GCA_018207615.1. Classification (NCBI taxonomy): domain Eukaryota; kingdom Metazoa; phylum Arthropoda; class Insecta; order Hemiptera; family Aphrophoridae; genus Philaenus; species Philaenus spumarius. The sequence goes on along the minus strand of JAGFPH010014433.1, from coordinate 9,811 downwards.
TAAGCTTAAGTACTGGCCAACCAAATTGTAGAAAAGATGATTGAAAAGGTTGAGGAGGTAGAAAAAGAAGCATTGTTGGAGAAGAAAAATATAGTTAAATATGGGACTTGGCCACTAGCTTTGTTTGAAGACAGTTCATTATTTTATGGCAGAGACAATTTTAAAAAATATACTACATAAATCTACACTAAGCCTCAAAAAGAAATAACTTGTCACCACACCCACAAGACTAATAAAATAATAGCAAGTATTATAACAACAAAAAACATCAAATCAAAAATACTGGTAATTACTATATACACCTCTAGCCATTTGGGTGAAACAACTACAACTTTTCATTACTTCACATCATATCTGCAGGCTCTCTTTAATTTTTTTTTTTTTGTGGTTTTTAAAGGCGAAAAACCTAGGTGGTTATCATCGCCTGGTTGGCTCTCTTTTAAATTGGACACCTTCAAAATTACCCACTAACCAATTTGCCTTCACTTCCTCAATCACAAAAACTGATCAAAAGACTATTTTATTTTAAATAGAACATTTTGGCGTAAGTTCAATATTGTTATCATCCACCAATCATTCCATAAGAATCACTCATCATTCATTAGGCTTAAGAATAGAAATAATAATTCATTGTTTTAGTAGTTAAGAATTTTATTCATTTGTTATTGAATTACAGGAATTGTGTTATAAATATTACAGATAGCTAACCGATAAATTACAAACATTGAATCCTCAGATTATTAAAATATTCATTTGTACTAATTTTGTATTATCAATTAATAAATCATTTGTAAAATCCCATTCCACAGCATATCTTTGCTTGTTTTATAATCAACGTTAAACATAAGATTGGTTACAACATACACATTTGAAAATGCATGGCCTGTTCAGCGAATTGGATTAAAATAGCTTCTACCAATCAGAGTCAAGTTGACAACATAAAAAAAAAACAAAGAATGTACATCCAACATTCTCCTGCATTTTATCAGGATATTCACTATTTAAGAATTGTAACACTTACGTCCATGTCACAGAGAAAATAATAAAGTAAGAAA
>JAGFPH010014432.1:13070-23679 GCA_018207615.1 Philaenus spumarius | reverse complement strand
TTCAAGCAGGGTTTGCACATATAAATGCAGAAACTCAAACATATGCTTAGAAATTCTGTGAATTGTCAGTACACCACTATTTGTTGTAATTGCAGCAGTCATAGTTCATTTTCTGAAATAGCTTTAGTAATGTTTATAATTTATATTAAATATTTTAAATATGATAAATGGTTTTATAAACTATTACCGGAATTTTCAGGGTAATGTTTTTTTCCATAGCCTCCCCACCACTACTATTCGAGTGGATCTATTATGATCCCGAGAGGATCTGTGGTATGATTGTTCCCTTTACTGATCATCGAAGATCCTTCCCAAGCCACTTATAAAGCCAAGTAGAGTTTTGAGGAGCAACACCACGAACTCTCCCGGGCTAACAATCGCACTTCCATGAACAACTGTGAATATCCTGCACATGAGAGCCTCGCACTCGTACAGCTGGTATTGAGCCGATTCAATTCCAAGGGAGCAGACTTGAGTAGTACTCTGAAATTAGCCCCATTATTTTGAGTTAGTATTTGGCCGGACAGTGATCAGCGAGAATACCTACAATCCGCCTAAAATTATTTGTGCCAATCGATAGAAGCTTTTGAGCTTTTGATTTGCAGACAGTTGAAAGTTTTACATTTTTGCCTGCCTAAGCCCAAAAGCATTGTTCCAGTATGGTAATCAACTTTTCTCCATCCAGATTTCAACATTCCTTAAGTAGCCCTATTACCTCCCACTGAAAGGATCTGGGACAATAAAGGGCTTTTTGCCCCTGTAGCGAACCGCTACTTCTTCAAGTTATCATTTACGCTATCTGTATTGTAAATATTGTAATATTTGTTGTAGAACCAAATGTAAATAAAACATTCCAAGGGTGAGAGAGAAATGATGCAATACGGGTAGAGGTTAATGCGCGCGCCACTCGCCCCACTCCTTGAGTTACGCTATAAAACTGGCTGCTATTCATAGCAGCGTCATTCTGCTTCACAGAGTCGCCTGAACAACACCTCTCTCTCCACGCTACCTATCTAACAAAAACTCTTGTTAACTCTTTACTCCTGGCAAAACTTCCTATACATTTCCTCACTCGTTATCTGGAGGCTGATCCCTCCAGGACGAGTCCTTCCTACTGTGATCTGTCGGCTGATCCCGACAGCACAGTCTGCTCCCCTCGTTATCTGGGCGCTGATCTCCCCAGGACGATGCTCCCCTCGTTATCTGGAGGCTGATCCCTCCAGGACGAGTCCTTCCTACTGTGATCTGTTGGCTGATCCCGGCAGCACAGTCTACTTCCCTCGTTATCTGGGGGCTGATCCCGCAGGACGATCATTCCTTCCAAGTCTTTTATGAATACGCATATTGTTGTAGCCCTTCTGTAAGGACCCTCATGCTTAACCTAACAAACCAGCAAAGTTACGACAGCCCCCAATACCCCATATGACCAAGCATTGACTTAAAGGTAACATCGTTAACTCTAGCCATTTCATCACTACTTTGAAGCAGTTCCAAACTAGCCTTGGTTCAAAGGTGAATGATTCCATTGCATTTAAGGTAGCTTGGCTATCAGAAAGGATGTCAATCTTAGATCCCTTAATTCTTCTTTTAAGGATTTCTTGGGCCCAGAGTCAATAGCAACAACAACTTCCGCCAGAAAAATTTATGGTTCTGGAATAAGTGTATAGGTTTAGATAAGCTTCAGCTAGGACCATAGACTCTTGCTACTCATTTTGGAGCCATCCATAACCATGGTTTCTGCTACTTGAACCAGGTCCTTTGCCTCCTACCTCACGGAGGCCATTGATCTCGACCGTGCAAGAATAATCAAAGATCAGTGTCCTTCTCATAATTTCCGACACCATAAGACCGAACTTTAGCCCCCGAATCTCCTGCAGTGTAGCCAGGTAACCCCTTACCAGAACCCCTGGTTTGTAAATATTAGACCCCATCAGCCACAAGGCAGTCCGCAACGCAGGCCCAAAAGACATGGGCGTACAGATTAGGCAGGTTGAGAAGTATCTGTATAGCCGATGTGGGGCAGTAGTGCATGATCCCTCATATTTCAAGATATGCTAGCCTTTGTAGCTTTTTTATAACTCCAGTCTGCGTGACCTTCTGCCACCATACCAAGGACGCATGTGTGATAATAGGCCTGGAAAATTATATTGTGATGAAACACATTGCTTTTATAAACTACTTCTAGATGTTAAATTTTCTTTTTTTAATTCAAACAAGATTGTATTTACACTACATGAACTGTTTTTATTGATTTCCCTCAAATCCCATATTTTAAGTTTTTTGGTTTTATACCACATTTGAGAGAAGCATTGAGCCGGGCCTAATTTTCAGAGCCAAAATAAAAATAATATCCTTAAAATTCATTAGGTACTTCTGAATTTTCTCAAAGGAAGAGTATTTTTGACAATATTTAACAAATAAGAGACTGAAACAAAACTTTAAATTTTTGGAAAAATAGCCAATTTTTGAAGAGCTTAATCTCAGAAAATACTAGGCATACAGAGCTCGCTTTGGTCTCAAAGTGTATTAATCTAAATTTAATCTCAGATTTTATCTAGTTTTAAAAAGATAACTAACTTTTTGTACCAGACACATATTTTATAAGATTTGAGCAAAAAATTAAAATAGTGTGAACATTTTACCGTTTATTGGCTAACACACAACTCGCACAGATCTTTGGAAGTAGCAAATTTGTTTTTTATTATTGGCTAAGGTTTAAACAACATATAATACAAAATTAGAATGACATGAGATTTTGCAAGGTGGATGCATATATTGACGACTAAATTAAATACACTGTCTACCACAATCATTCTAAGTAGTCACGAGAACATCAAGTTACTGAACATTTCTAATCAGTCAAGTGTTTTACCTTCCTGTAAATACTTAAAATCAATGTGAATTCTACAAACCATGTGAATGATATTTATTAATTTAAAAACTAATTAGGATATGGCAGTGTATAAACAACAACTGGAATTTAGGCCTAAAAGTAACTACAGACAAATCTAAATATATCCCAATCTCAAAATATACCAGAGTACGAATGCAAATGTTAAACTATTTAAAACCCAGAAATATTTATTGATATGTTTAGAATTAATTTTAACTAGCTGACCCGTGCGAATATTTCGCAAGTTCGGAGTAGGCCTACATTTACCTGATTTAACACGTTGATTTAATTCAGTTAATTAAGTTTATTTATTTACATTGGTTTATAAATAACAGTTTCCCTATACAATCTTACAGTGTAAACAATCTAACTAACAGCTGTCATGCTAGTTAAACAGATGGTTAGTAGATGGCGCCTTTCATTAGGAACATACAGAGTATAATATAAAAGTTTTTTAAATCAATTTTTGTTATTAAAACATGAATTTTAAGCTGTTTGTCTATTTTTCCCGTGCAGTGGTTAAGGAAAGCTTTAAAATGATGCCTCATTCATGTAATTTGATGATGTATTAAGGAAGTTATGGCGTACCGACAAAAAAATAGTCTTGAGAAATAATATATGCGATAGTAGAAATTACTAATTAATTGTTAACTTAGTACCTAGGCCAACACGTTGTTGCATCAATTTATAATAATATATTGAATTTGATTTTGTAAGATAATTCTATGTGAAGGTACGTCTATATTAATCTATATTATAAATAAAATGATAAGTGCAAAATTATAGTACAATAAGATTCACATTTAATAACATTGTTTTGGGTTTTTGTTACGTATAATGAGTTAGATACATTTATTAATTTATTTTCTTCAACAGCAAGGATCAGTTTATTGAATATTGTTTTTATTTGTATGATTTGCTATCTTTGGCACAATAATTAGTCTTTAAAAGTTTCTCAAAATTCTGTTCATGCTTAAATTACTTATAATTTATTTGAAATTTAATTGATATTCATTTATTAATCTCGGGTCAGGTACTAGTGTGACATGAGCAAACCTTATATGAACGCATTATACAAAGAATACTGGCTGGAAATCTAATTTGCAAAAATTTGGCGTCCTATTTGTTTTAAGTTCAAAGTTAATTAATTATGGAAAACTGTTCCTTAATGTTATGTTCTTTACGGAACTTAACATAAAGTTCCGTATTACCACAACGTGCGGTAATATGGAACGGACGTTGCCTGTAACTACTTGTAAACTTTAAACACAAAAATATTTCTGTTCACTAGTCGCCATCTTTGCTACTAGCGCTTCTAAAGGAAGACAGAGAAAACAGTGCATGCTCGCTCACGTGTAAGAACAAAACTTTTTGAGTTGTTCTTTCATTTGAAGTATTAATTTTAATTGTAAGTTAAATGTAATAAATACTACAAAGCCTTAAAACTCTAATATTCATTGAAACATATATATATAAATACTTTAAAATCGTACTAAACAAGAATTTGCTACAGATAAACAATGAAATATTAACTATTGGACAGCATATAATCAATTAAACTTACTTCTTACTTCTTCTTTCAAGCTTCCGGCTTCAGGTAATGCCGACGACTCGGTGTCCGTGGTAAACCGCAGCTGCCAATGCCCAGTACTCTTTCTTTTGCAGTATAACTTTCATGGGGTTTGGAATGCCTTTTAGTGCTGTTAGAAGGGCCGTCCTGGCTGTGTTTTCGTTCGAGCATTCGAGTATAATCAATTAAAGAATTATATCATACTTTCTTTTTGAATAATATTCAATTCTAATGTGTAAACTATAATTTTTTGTTGTTGTTTTAACCAAACTTTGAGTACCTAATAAATTTGTAAAAGCCAGCTCGATCTATCCAAGACCCCGAGATAAATGAATAGGACACAAATACATGAGCATTTAAGAAAAAAATATATTATTAACCTGAACATTATATTGATAAATGATAATAGTAGAACTAGTAATCATTTATTGGGAGCCTAATTGAGTGAATCAGAGATATGATATTGTATGCATTGTCTTACAATTTGTTTGTGTTTTAGTAGATCGATCAGATTTAATTTAATTTTGTGTTCTTTAGAAAGTTCAGTATACCAGCCTATTAGGAAATAAAGTGGCTCATAACCTTAACTTATTGACAAAAATTATATATTATTTTCTATATTTTAATATTATTACTATGCTGCATTTGACTTGTAACTAATATTTTCTTTCCAGGCTAGAAACATTAAACAGCAATGGTTCAGAGCTCGAATGTACAGATTGGATGGACGATGGAATGATTCCTCACAAAATCTTAAGTTCTGGAGACATCAGCTGTTGTATAACCAGTTCTTTATTTTCTGATATCACATCCAGTTCGGATCTAGCAAATGAACAATGTTTTCTAGAGGAAATGCTTAGCGTACAGAATGCTGTCTTGAAACCTTTAGGCCGCAAGTCAAACCAAGATGACATTTTCATCACCTTATCTGCTAGGTATTAAGCAATTAACTTTATTACTAATACATTTAATATGTTTTAAAGCAGTAAGTAAAGCTTTTATTAATCTTTCTTTTTACTTTGGAGTTTGAACAAAAATTATATTTTGAGTCAATTTATTCATTTTATGACAATTTATACAGACTACTATTTTTCAAAATATATGAAAACTGTTTTGAAGTATCTATAAAAAATCTTATGCTTTTAATGATACCAAAATTTTACTTTTGTAATAGGCAGCTGGATCACTTCATAAATCATCAATCCCTGACAGCATCAAGAAAAAAACACATACACATTGACCATTATCTTCATATCCCATTTCAAGATTTGAAATAAGATCATTTACCATGATTATAAAACCATGTAGGCTTAAGTTTAGACCAACCCAAATGTAAAAAAAAATATGATTAAAAATATTGAGAAGGTCGAAAAAGAAGCATTGTTGTAAGAGGGAGGAAGAAGGTTATTTTCAATTATAGGGATTCTTGCATGGACCTTGGTAAAGGACAGTTGTTTATTCCTCTGGCAACACACAAATTGAATCTATATAATAATAAAAATGAATTGCTGTTCCTTTGTAAGCGCATCACTTGAGAACGGCTGGACCAATTTGGTTATTTTTTGTTTTTAAATGTTCGTAATAGTCCAAACTAGGTTTTTATATAAAGGAAAATGTGAAAAGTTTCCCGAAAAAAGTTTCAAATTCGGAAAAAACTAAACAGCCTCTTTTGTGTGGACTCAAGACCATAGCGCACGAAATCAGCTGTTCTATAAAATGTTTAGTGACACATGTTTGTATTCATTCATTACCATAGCAACTTTACTATCAAATTTGTCATCAGTTTATTATTTTTTTTAAACTTTGAACCCGAGATTGTTTACTATTCAGTTGTAATAATTTTGTATTATTAATTAATAAACCATTTGTAATCCCATTCCCACAGCATATCTCTGCTTATTTTATAGTGGACGTTAAAAGTGAGAGTGATTACAACACTAATTTAAAATTTTAACATTATACTGTATAATGAGTAGAAAGCTACATTAAATTTAATTATTTACACATAATATTTTTTTATTATTATGTATTTTATTTTTATTTTATTTTTACAAACATATTTTACACTATTCCGGTTTTTCAATTTTTTGAATTATTAAAGACAGTACACGATTTCTATAATCCTGCAACGTAGCATTCAACCAGTATCCGTGTGTGAATGTTTGTATAGTATGAAAACGGTATTGATGATCGTATGTGCTTCGCCTTAAATCATCAACAGTATATCATTTAAAAATATTTGAAATAGGCTATATATATTTTGCAGTTGTATAGTTATTTTAACAATTAAGTAATAAAAATACTGTATGCCCATTACTCTTGCTTTCTGTGTTGTATCATCTAATTTTATTGTTTTCATTTTTGAAGGTATACAGACATTCTCCACCTCACAGCTCTGAATGTAGCAGAACTTGCCCATGGTACACCCAGCAGTATTGTATTACAAACACATGCAGAAGAATACCTCTTATTGTATAATAAGTACTTATCTGCTCTTTGTGATGTAATAGCGATGAACGGTTTCACACAACTTGCTCGTTCTATTGACATCCCTCAAAAATTGGTAGCTAGCTTCTCTGATAGATTGCCTACTAGAAAAACATCATCAGAAGCTGTACTTTCGTGTGCTTTTGTTCATCCTTTGACTCGGGTAACTGTTTACAAGGTAATAAAGGGAATCGTTACAAGTATTTTAAGTTTTTAGTTAATAAATTCTTTTGCGGAAAAAATTAAAACTTTACTAACCCCCACAAATACAGTTTTCCTTCCATTCACTCGCACCCTTTGTCTTTGATATTTGTTGGTCCTTTAAGTTAGGTAGAAGTTTGAGATTTATTAAAAAATTTCATAAAGTGTCTTGAGCATCAAATAATATTACTAATAAAATTATTTACTTGTATTTTATTCAAGTGTAAGAAACAGAAGAGATGTATGTTTTGGGAAGAAAAAATTAGTACTAGCCAGTTTTATGTAATCTGTAATAGAAATGACAGATATTTAGATAAGTACCTAAATACTTTTTTTTTAAATTGTTTTTTTTTTTAGGAAAATGTATGTAAATACGAATCACATACTGAATAAATATGAATATTTTTTGATCTTACGTACATATGAACTGTTTATTTAAATAAAAAAAAACATGAGTGCAATTAGTTTAACATTTTATTAGAATATAATATCTACTATATTTTAGTAATTTTTACAGTTGATCTATTACTACGTATATATTTGAATACACTCAGTTTTATCATGACTTAATCGGATCTTAACCAAATACTTCCTTCCATACTATATTGTGTGTATGGCGAGGATTTTCATTTGGAAGACATACTTTTAACGTAGTTGGCCGTTTAACTCTGGAAAATGCTGCATATAACATGTCATGCATGATACTAACGATCTTAATTCGAATGTTTGGCCTTGAGATTTGGGGAAAAGGTTTTCAGAACAGTTAATAACAGTACAAAAATAATGTTTTAGTTATGTTTGGTGTTTGAATAAAGAAATAAGTTGAAAATTATACCACCTGATCCATTGTTAATTATTTATATTTGTTAAATATTATATAAACATCTGGAGCTAAAACTAACAGATTAACATCTGTTTGTAAAACATCTGGATTTTATCTATTCGCCTACTTAGTGACTTAAAAGGTGGTATATAAAAGAAGTTCAGAGTTTACATAGGCGAAAAGAGTTACTTAGCGCATTTTTGCAGATATAAGACCTAGCGCATTCGATTCCTGACGTCAAAAAACCCCTATATCTAAAATTTCATCCAAATCGTTAGAGCCGTTAGCAAGATCCCCGAAATAAATTTGTATACAAATATACAAGAATTGCTCGTTTAATACGATTAGATAAATATGTTTAATTATAGAAGGCCAATTTTGGTGTTAAGCACTACATGGTAGGACTTGGAGTAGAGTAATAAATAAATGTAGATTAAATCCATACCAAGGCTACCAGTGAAAATTGTTTAGTAAATGTGCTATAGAAGATAGAAGTTTTGGGTACTAGCGAGTTTTATACACTCTGTACAAAAATTGTGGATAAAATATCAACTATATTCAATGATACTATTTCACATACAAACAACTTGTTTTCAATCATTTGTTTGGTGTTCTTCTAGATGATGTTGTCTCGTGGACAGAGCCCTGTTCCTCCTGTTGCTTTAAAATGGGAGTCTTTTAACGAGTACCAAGAACTGAGTCGTAAACAAGCCGATAGCACCAGACTATTTTGGGAAAGTTGTGGCCGTCTAGTTGACACTCTTAGGTAAGTTCTTTCGTAATAATTCTGCAGCTTTGTTGATATTGCTTATTCTCAAGAGTGAAAAGTATGACCAAATATATAAATTTAATGGGAAAGGTTTTTAGTTTGTGTGTTGTGAAAAAAGGTAAAAGGTTGTGTGTTTATAGTAATGCAACAATATTAGTGACATTTCTATATCATTAAATTTATCAACAATAATGTTTGAAGGTATTGGACCTTTTGAAAATAGACTTTTGAAGAATTAATAACTTTGAGAGTGTGTTAGATCAATCAATCCAGATTTTAAAACAATTTTATTTCTATATTTATTTTTTTTTAATTAAAAACCTCCATGTTGTGAAGTGAATTTATAACAATTTGATTTAACTTATTTTCACTTTTAAAAGAAACACAAAATAAATAAATAAAATTAACTGCTAAAATTAGAAAATACTTTTAAACAAATTTTAAATACCACAAAAAGAACCCTTTATTTAAAGAACCCTGTTAGGATTAGTATAGTAGGGTTAAGAACTAAACATAAACATAGACAAATATTAAAATAAAGAATAGTTTAGGATTCACTAGCCCAAGACGAAGGTAGGTAGAAAGATTGTCCATTATTCATCTTTAAAGTATTTGTGTTTCGGTGCAATTAAAGTAGAAGCTCGTTCTAGTCAAAAATAATATTACATAAACACAGCTATTCTGGGTGTTTCGTCTTGGGGTAGCATTGTCAAGTTTATTAGCATTATAAAATTAGTTAGTTATTGTAGTTTATTTGTCATTTGTAAAGAGAATAGTGTATTCTACTACTGAACCACTCGAAGAGAAAATATAAGAATTGTAAGGTATATGAATAGGCTTAGTTTTTATAATCCCTGAACCTTAGTGATCCATTATTTTGAACCATGAAACTTGGGCCTATATTTTCTACCCCTAGCAACCCTGTACACATCTAATCATTCTAGCAACGGCTGGAGGCTTATGTAAGAACCGAAAGCTGTAACCGCAAGTAGACAACCTTGCAGGGGAACCCACAGCAAGGCACACCTCACACTTTTCCACACTATGTATATTTAATGTTTACCACACATAATGTTTACCATGAATTTACAGAGTACCAAAACGGCGGCTCATCCGGGAATCACGTTCGCACCCACTTACATTGCATAATGCTTCTCGCTTTTCATCTCATTGGTTCATTCTGCTCAATGATGCATTCATTCATATAACAGGAGCCAGCCAAAATATTCATCCCCTGGAAACAGTGTGGGTTGAAGCCTGCTCTCAAGATACAGAAAATGTACAAGTAAGTGTGCATGCTAATAATAGGACGGCTATTTTTGAGTCATTGACCTCGGTTTTCTTAATAATGGTCTCTCTTATTAAGCAATGCTCATTTTTTTGTTTCACTCAATATGCCTATCAACTATTTTGTTCTCAAATTCAAACTCAAAATTTGAAACTATTTTATTTTTCATTTCATCAAATTATTTTGATTTAAAGCAATTATATTTTGTTTAAAATAATTATTGAACTTTGTATTGAAATTTTCAAACTTTTGTTTATTGTCTTATTTATTTTTGACAAATTTTATTAGTATTTTCATTGTCATGTTTTATTCTATGTGTTTTTTTATTAAAATTGTCATTATTTTGTTTTAAATTGTCTAAAACTTTTTTGTTGTTGTTCTTTTATCAAATTAAATATCATATTTAGACCGTCATTGCCTAAACCTAACATATCGACATTTCTTATTCTCCTTCATCCACTGCCCCACTTTCGGTAGTTAATTGATTGTAACATGCTTGCCTCATCTATATTATTTATATTATCATTGTTATCAACCATTTTCAACAGAAAAATATTTTAAAAATCAATAACATTTCA
>JAGFPH010014431.1:0-14360 GCA_018207615.1 Philaenus spumarius | reverse complement strand
ATGGTATGTAGCTTCCTCTAGGGCCATAAGTGTTCACTAAAAAAAGGTTATAAAAAATTGCAAATTTTAGAGGGGTTTAGGGGGTAAAAATGGCTAAATCACAGTTTCTCCAAAATTACCGAACAGATTGGAATGAAATTTGGTATGTAGCTTCCTCTAGGGCCATAGGCGCTCGCTAAGAAAGGGTTTGAAAAAATTCGAAATTTTAGGGGGGTTTGAGGGGATTCAAAACTACCGAACGGATTGGAATGAAATTTGGTATGTAGCTTCCACTAGGTCCATAGGTGCTCACTAAGAAAGAGTATGAAAAATGTCGAAATTTTAGGAGGGGTTTGGGCGGATCAAAGTTACTAAAATCATAATTTCAGATCTTTTATTATTATGACAATAGTGCTTTTATTATTTAAGATCTATATATATAAAAGCCAAATACCACTCACTGACTGAACACTTAAAAAGAATACAATTATGTTAAAAAGACTGAAAATACCATCCACCACGGGCAACGCCGTACGGTTCAGCTAGTATCTAATAAATTTATAACTAATAACTACGTTCTAATTTAGTTGAAGCTCATATGTCACTGAAGATGACGACTTTGTCGTTGAAACGTGTTTGACAAATAAACGTATTTTTGTGAGGATTGTGTTCTGTATTTTATTTTCACTTTTACTTTTATAAACAATACTTTACTTTCAAAAGTGTTTGAATTTTCTTGATTTTCTAATAAACTGTTTAAATAACTGTATTTATTTGTTTATAATATTGCAATGTTTAGTTTATTTCTCTTAGCCACCAAAATCATAAATACTATTTGACATGTGCGAATATTTCACACGTTAGGAGCAGACCTTCACTTACCTAATTTAATAAGTTGATTTAATTGAGTTAATTACGTTTATTATTTACGATGGATTATAAATAACAGTTTTCATATAACATTTTAGTTTGTATACAATCTAACAGCAGTCATGCTAGTTAAACAGATTGTTAATATAGATGTCGCCTTTCATTAGGAACCATATAAAGTATATTATAAAAGAGTTTTTAATCAATTTTTGTAAGGAAAACATGAATTTTAAGCTGTTTGTCTATTTTCGTGAATAGTGGGGAACAAAAGCTTAAAATGAAGTTTAAATAATTAATTTTGATGGAGAATTAAGGAAGATATCGCTTAGCGACTATAAACACCTTTGAGAAAAAATATCTGTATTAAGGATACTATGAGAAATTAAACTGTACAATTTTTGTATGCTCAAATTGTTGGACAGTTGTGTTTACTGCTCTGGTCTGAAATTAGTTAATAAACATGTTAATTTCCTGGTTTCCAACAAGAACCAGCTTTCCAATAATGAGCTGCATTTTGCTATAAAAAATGCCTTGAAACAACTAAAAATGGTTAACTTATAGGCTATTATTTGTAGTCAATAAATATTAAACGTAAAGGAGAAAAAACCTATTGTTAATAATTTCTTAGCAGCAAAAAGGCAAACATGTAGTTAACTCCGTCGGCTCTTTGATAGTACAATAAATCTTGTATGGGTTGACAAGTGCATAAAAGAAAGGTTTCTAGTCTAGCAATATTCAAGTGGAGTGTGCAACTTGCGTGAAAATCTCGCCGTTTGTCTCCCTCCTCATCTAGAAGCTTTAGTGTGGATTTCCTAAATTGAAAAAATGTTAATTTTTATGTTACATACCTAATACGGGCAATTTTACTAACATATGTATGCAATCTAATATGGATCAGACATCGGAAACACAGTCTCCCCGTTTGACATTGTGTGAGTGTGCCTCGCCATTTGGTACGTCCTACAAGTATGTGTGTGTGTGTGTGTGTTTGTAGGACGTATCACACGGGGAGATTTACAAGTACGCACAACACGTAACGGGGAGGCAAAACTAGATGGGGAGATCCCTTTACATCCAATCAATATTTTCAGCGTATAAACCGGTTTTTCGGTCTTTAGAGCATATTTCACTACTTTTCTCAAATCCTCCTCGTTTGACATGCTGGGATACAAACACACTATGCACTCCTACTTACAATTGGTATTTGTAGGCTGCGCTGCGATCGCTCGTATTCGCACGGCATCCACTCTTAGTCGCATATACGGGGAGTTGACTTCTTTTGTTATTATTTAGACAAAGTCTAGAAGGTCTTTTGCTGTTAGTCGGAAACTCAATATTTGTTTGCTATTATTTGTAGTTAGAAAGTGATGGTTCAGTCATTTTCCTTCCGTTCAGTAGCACAGAGCCCTTATTATTAGGGAAGTTTCGTTTTTAACCGTTGTATTCAGTCAATATATTCTTTTTTTATATTTTCTTTATATTTGAATAATTATTATTATATTTCTGTATGATTTTCTTTAATAAATTAATTTTAATTTCATACATATACAGGTGTGCTGAAAAGTCTGGAGACGGTTTAATATTTCGTATTTAAGGGAAATTTGAAGGTAGCTGTGATTGAGGAACCTACTCTATGTAAAAATTATATTTTATTAAGATTTCAAAATATTTATCCGCCATCTTGAATACAACTTTAATTTTTTAAATGGGAAGGTGGTCATGTGATACATTATTTCGATGTAGAATTTCAAGAGAAACCCAACGGTGAAATTTGTACATCCTTATCTTTAACCGACTAAAAATGGCGGCCAAAAACCAACAAAGTCGTGTTTTCCGATGTTGTCCTATTTTGCTGTACTATTTTTGTTAAATATTAATTATTATTTTTTTTGGATTTGTAATTAATTAAGCTTTCAAACGATATGCGACACAATGCTATTTGGAAGTATTTAAAATTTTTGAGTTACAGCCATTTTTATTTTCAAAATTGATTACAAGTGGTTCAACCTATACGTTGTTTTTAAAGAAGCAAGACGAAAATATTTTTTGTAGTCATGTTGGTCATGGTTTTATATTTTTCTACACACACGATTTTTGTATACAAAACGAATCAAACAATTAATTTGTTGATCACATTAACGGCAGTATGAGCTAATATCCCTTTGCTTTCCCTGCACGGGAAAAAATATTTGTTTTTAACTATAAAAAAAAAAAATACTTAACGTTGCTTCCATTTCTTTTAAATTGAATTATCACTTATCTCTAGTTATTTGGTAATTTATTCTACCAGCTAATAGTTAAATTGTTTACTTCTAAGGCATTTTACATGTTTACTTATTTATTTATCATTAATTCCACCAATAAATTCCTCTTTGCCCTTTCCCATTCTTTTCCTCTTAGCGTCAAGATACGAATTAAGAATTTGGAAATAGTAAATTACAATTAATTGCATAAAAAAAGTTGAATTTCGTTAATTTACAATCAAAATTCGAATTTCCACCACATGAGATACCAATACATTTAATTTTTCAAATAGTTTTCTTTTTCCTATAATTTACTATCTGGCCATATCCGGCTTTTCACGGATAGACAAATCAAAGTTAAATGTATATTAACCAAAAAATATATCAATAAATATATTATACTATGTATTTTCTTATGGGGAATACTAGTAAATTTAACCTCCCTAACCCGTCCCCTCGCTAAAATTTCGAATTTTTTAAAACCTTTCTTAGTGATCACCTACGGCCCTTGAGGAAGCTACATACCAAATTTCATTCCAACCATTCGGTGGTTTTTGAGATTTCGTGATGAGTGAGTCATTGAGTGGTATTTGGATTATATGTATATAGATTGAAGCATATTGCTTATGAATGGAACATATTTTTAAAACTTACTGCACTTAATTAATATCCTTTATAATTAATTACTGGTTCTGATAATGTTAAGATTAGTTACAACTTGTATTCAAGACTTCGTACCCACGCGGCAACTCACAGCAAAGCATATGCAAACAGATTATTGTTACTTTAATAATTTTACGGAATGACGATTAAATATTACAGATATTTTTTTTAAATAGTAGAGGGCAATTTTTAAGTTATAAGATATGACCAAAATTGATACGGTATATAAAAATCGTATGTGTAGAAAAATATAAACCTATGACCAGCATGACCTACAAAAACATATTTTCGTCATACTGCTTCAAAAATCTCAATACATGTATTGAGGTGTTAAAGAAACTCTTTTTGGTCCTAGGACCAAAACATATCAGCTGGTGTCGAGGACATCAGCTGTTACTTTTCGTTTCTATAACTATTAATTATACGAAATATTTAACGATAGTAAACAATGGATAAAAACAACAGAACTGATACATACTTCAACTGCCTCGCGTTTAATAAGTATATGGCAAAAATGGTTTAGGCCTATAGTTACTGAACATATTTATGCTGACGTGTTTAACTAGTAAAAACGTTGCAGGTGATGATATTCTGAAAATTTACATAATAATTGGAACAGATTGAAATGAGTTGGAGCAATCAGTAAACCTAAAATTGAAATGCACGTTGAAAAGTCTGATGGCTCTAACTTGGCTAATTTTTGAGATACCAACTTGATACTCTGTATAAAAAGTTCAAAATACTGTTTTTAATTGCTATGCTAAGTTTTAATTCCATAACATTGAACATTTTCCAAAATAAACCAGCTACATGAATGGACGAGATGACCATTTTCTGTAAACGAAACACAAATTCATACTTAAGACAGCCCAGATTTCGTCAATATACAATATAGGCCTATTGTCTTCATTCAATTCGTTTAATAGATATAGTTATAGGCTTCTGTTTGAGCAAAACCTTGCTAAAAGCTTTAATTTCACAGTAAACTACAAATAATAATTCACCTCCTATGTTAATGCGGTCTCCTCTGTAGATGACGTGCTTAGCTCCTAAACTACCGTAACACAATTGTGCTGGTTGTGATGGTATTCTTTCAAAAATATTAAAAGCTTCTTTTAACATTAATTAAAGGATTAAATATAATAATCTGTAATTTGAACAAAAGAAAATTTAACAGTCCAAATATACTTTTATCAAACTCTGATAAAAGCAATTAACTCATATTGATATAAAAAGCCTTGAAGTTTTTTGAAACAGTTTAAAATTTCTAGTGTACATTATTTTTAGTCGATAGATATCAAACGTAAAGGTGGAAAAACATATTTTTAACAATTTCTTAGTAGCAAGAGGCAAAAATGTTGTTAACTCCGTCGGCTTTTTGATAATGCAATATATTTTTCATGGGTTGACATGTTTATAAAAGAAAAGTTTCTAGTCTAGTAATATTCAAGATATTAACAAATATACATAGTGCAGGTACTTTGGGAGTGTAATAAATCTATTATGACAAACAAATCGGACGGATGAGATACAATGACACCCTTTACCTGCTAAACTTCCCAGAAGTAAACCTAAAGGTGACCTGCAGAACAAAAGGAAACAAACAAAGGCAGTTATTTTGAAAAATGTCTAAACACGATTTGCAGTAATCTGTTCCGTTGTGTTAAAAATAGGGTCTCTGTATTCCTTGTTTTATTTTATTTGCTGAACAAATGTTTGAAACATTATTAATTTGACTCACTAAACAGTTATGATTTAAAATTTGAAACTTTTGAGAACTATAATTCAAGAACTTAAATTCAAATTTGTGAAGGTATTTTATTTATTTTTTAATTTGTATAGGCGAAAAC
This sequence comes from Philaenus spumarius, assembly GCA_018207615.1. Taxonomy (NCBI): domain Eukaryota; kingdom Metazoa; phylum Arthropoda; class Insecta; order Hemiptera; family Aphrophoridae; genus Philaenus; species Philaenus spumarius. The sequence goes on along the minus strand of JAGFPH010014431.1, from coordinate 8,755 downwards.
CCTGGGTGGTTATCATCGCCTATTTGTGAAGTTCTTATTTCACCAAAGTAATACGAAAAGTTGCTTGAAATGAAATAATTTTAGACATAAAAGAGGGTTTAAGTTTGTTTAGCCAATAATTATTAAAATAATTCAAGGGATATACCTTGATTATGCTTTATAATGAAAACACTTATATTACTTAGCAAAGGTTATGTATTATAAATAATGATTCATAATAATTAATGTAGTGAACTACAGGTCTTGCACAAAGTAGCCATCTTGATTGTAGTGGATATACCACAGGTCCATGTATGTTGTCTATAATCAAGTACATACTATTTTCATGAGGTTTATTTACAATACTAATGTTTATTTACAATACAATACTACAATACTAACAATACTATGTTAGTGTTGTTTATAATTTACAACATTACATCAACATCATTCCTCTCTGATAAAATAAAAGTTCTTAATCTTTACATGATTGACTAATAATGTTAGTTTATGATATGACACTTTTACAAAATAAACTTTACAATAAGGTAAATAACATTTCTAATAGCCAAGTAAATTATTGTTAAAGAAATTAAAGTGTAAAACAAGCAATACTGTTTACTAAAATACAAATTCAATTAAAATGAAACTATTTGATCTGCATATAGTTTGTTTAGGATTGTTAACTTGTCGTCATTTTTAATAATGTAACCATACATTTGTTTAATTACACTTTTTTTTTAAATCTAGTTTTTCTTCAAAACTTCTGTTACTAACAGTATTAATTTTCCCATTAGAACAAGTATTTTTATTGAGAATATTTCCAGTTGTAAAATATATAATTAATTTAAAAAAATGTTGATATGTTTTGCCATTTTCATCTTTTATGACATAAATCGTTTCTTTACTTATAAATTTCCCAGGAGTTCAAGAAAGTTCTAAAGGTTTTTTTTTAAGTACAGTAACATTATTGTCATTGACATTTATATTTGGTAAAGGCTTGGTTGTGTTATTATAATACTTTTTGTATAGCTTTTTTGCTTCTTTTTCTTAATGCTAATAATTTTGGTTTGACTAATTTTGACTTAGGATAACTACTATATGTGGTAAAAAGGTATTTAGATTTCGAGAAAACGATAACTTTGCTGGTGAAGGCAAATGAAGGTTTTCCAGTATTTCTATAACACAATAAAGATAAATATGGATCTGTTTTATCATAATCACATTTTTTTAAGTATCCCTTTAGCTATTTTAACAGCTGCTAATGCCGAGCCATTTGATGTGAATGTTTTGGGCTTATGTTTGTATTCACAATCAGTTACATTTTGTTTAAATAAATTAGCAGTAGATTGAGATCCACCATCAGTAACTAATGTTAAGGAATGCCATGCCTTGCAAAAATGTATTAAAACTTTTTTATTACAGATTAGGCCTACTTGTAATATCAGGTAAAGAGACAAGTTCAATATATTTCGAATAATAGTCCATATGACTAAAAATAGTTAATGTGTTTATATTCAAACTAGTGGACCCGACAATAATTCGATATAGCTTTATTTAATTTAAATTTTAAATTTCATTTCATTACTTTGACTAAAGTAATCGAATTTTAAAACGTTTTTATGCCACTTAAGAATATTACACAAATTTAGATTTTAAGTTTGTAGGAAGTTAGTGCAATTTATTTTTTATTGTATAGGGGTAGCTACTCCATTTTAAACTCTTTGGTTGTTCTATAAACAATCATGGTACTAATATGTGTAAAAGGTGAAATTAGTTGAGTAGTTTTTGAGAATATAATAATATTGCATAATTTTTGAATTTTATCTTGTAGGATAATAGTTTAATTTATATTTATTTTGTAGGAATAATAACCCCATTTCAACCCGTTAGACGAAGGTAACTGTAATGTCTAAACAATCCTAATAATGATAGACCTATGGTTAAACTGTGAAAGTTTTAGTGAATTCGGTCAAATAATTTTGAGTCTCTAGATAAACCTGAGAAAATCATCCAGAGTAACTAAATATTTTTTTACAGCACCGATCACGATGTAGTCTTGGCATTGTATTCGGAGAAGTCTCAGGAAAAAAGTCTACATAATGCCTTGTCGGCAGACAAAAAGTGCATTTTGGGCATGCATAAAGTGCATCTAAAAGTGCATCATTTTCCATAATTTATAAAAAATTGTTTGAACTCATGAAAACTTATCAAAGTATTTATACAGGGGTTTTGAGGATCGCAGATTCCGAATCTCCCCTTGAAAAATATGTCCGACCACCCTGGGACCCCCATGGAGGCAGGGGGGCACTTCTAAAGACTCCCTTTTAAAGACTCTTTAGGCGTATTTTGAAAGAGAGAGCGCTTACACTCCCGAGATCAATTATTACTTAATTTAATGCTTCAGAATCAACAATTTTCAAGATATTGGTTTAAAAATTAGATTATAAAAATATTCTGACAAATATATGTGATAAATGTGCTAGTCAATATCTTGAAAATTTTCAATAAATGAATAGTCGCGGGTGCATGGTAGTATGATTTCATCCGTGGCCATTGCAGCGCAAGCTTAAAAATACGTTGAAAATATGGCAACAATTTTCAAGATAAGAACTTCAAACTTGCTATATGCATGTGTTATAACGTCTTTAAGTTGAGTGGCGATTTTTAATTTGATATCGTAAAATTTGATGAAATACGCTCAGCTGTTTTGCAGCCTTATTATACAGAGGCTGACTAGGGATTTCCACTTAACAAAACATCGATGTTATACATCGAAACTTGTACATCGATGTACTTAATGTAATTTTGTTAAATGATTCGCAAAGCCTGCGTTCAGGGGAATGTATTGAAATATTCAAATTATTTCAAATAGGCTAATTTAAAATCAGAAGTTTACAGTAAATAATTAAAAAAAGCTAATTTGGCAATTTAATTTACTTTAGCTGGTGAAAGAATTTCTGTGTTGATCAATGGATTTCCATAACAATTTTGCTTTAACATAACATTTTGTTTTATGCTAGTTTTGCAGGGACAACTTCTTTGGAAACCTAATAATATTTAGTAGTTTAGTTTTGTTAGTAGATTGACTCAGCTCGACATGTTTAATGCAATCTTTTTATTTTGCTTACTTTTATCCTCATTGTGTGCATATTGAGCGACTCGTGCCCACTCAGAGGCTTAAAAATGTGGGCATTTTTTTGTTCCTTTATAATACATATATATGTAATTTATGTTTAATTTGTTTATTTAAGGAAATAAATTGATTGATAACAGCTGATTTAAATTAGAATGAATTTTTACTTTAATTTTTAGATTAGGTTTGTTAGAACAAGTCATATTGGGCCTATAATAATTGTTAATAATGAAGTCTATTTAAAATGAACTATTCTCTTTTTAACCAGCATAATAATTGATATTTTAAATAATTACGTTTTATAATGTAGCTTTTAACATACACTTATAAGAGCCCCCATGGGCATATACAATTTACCGTTGTATAGCCCGTAACTAAAAAAATGGTGTTCCCTAAAGAGGGGCCCAGAATTGTCAAAAATGCTCTTGGACGCACCGTTTTCGAGATATTGATGATTTTTGTGAAAAAATCATGAAAAAGTTCCAAATCATTGCAATATAATCGAGGCCGATAGAGTAATGTGTTTTTTTAAGATCCGTCACTCACTTATTTCACCCAATTTTAAGCCAAAATTTGAATTGGGGGGGGGGGAGGAGAGCCCACAGGGACATATACAATTTAAAATCGAAATAATGTATCACATGACCACCTTTCCATTTAAAAAAACCAAGTTTGGCGGATTCAAGATAGCGGGTACATTTTTTTAAATCTTAATAAAACAGTATTTTTACATAGAGTAGGTTCCTCAATCACATCATCTATCATTAAATTTTCGTTATAAACGAAATATTAAACCGTTCCCAGACTTTTTCTATACAATGTATATCTTGTAAGAAATGAATGTAGGCTACTAATTTCCAGCTCTCTAGCTTTAAGAAAAGATTATATTTTATCTATTCTTCTTTTGTTTTTGATGCATTATATTTTGTTTATTTTTCATGTATACTTAAGTGAGATTTTAAGTTGTGTTTTTATTTATATATGCACGTAACATATGAGTCAATATAATAAAATAAAAAAAATATATTTAATTTGTATTGTTTTATGGGTTCTTATGAAAATTTCACCCCTTCGCAGCACAGTATAAAATGCAATTATGGTTCACATTTTATACATATCTTGTAAGAAATAAATGTGTAAATTTTCAGCTCTCTAGTTTTATGTATAATAATTAATTTGTATTGTTTTAGGGGTTGTTATCACATTTTCACCCCTTATCAACATGCTACAAAATACAAATATGGTTCACTTTTTATATATACCTTGTATGAAATAAATGAACAAATTTCCAGCTCTCTAGTCTTAATGGATGTATAATAATAAATATGTATTGTTTTAGGGATTGTTTGAACCCTTAAATCAAAATGATTTATAGCCTATGTCTCATTCCAGGTCATGATCTAATGTGCGCCAAATTTCAATCAAATCCATCCAGTACTTTTTGCGTGATTGACAGTCAAACATCCAAACAGACAAACATACAAACTTTTACATTTATAATATTAGTAGAATGAGACATCCTTAACGAAATTCATCTTCCTGGTGATTTGTATGGGGTTGTAGTCAGCCAATTTATAAGTGTATTTATGATGATTTTTTATGTATTTAAGAAATGTGGCCTTTCACTGACATTCTTCTGTGATTTGAGACTGTACTGATATATTATTCTTTGTAGATATATTGTTTATTGGTATATAGGTATCATTATAAAATTATTATTATTACTTAGAATTTTATGCCATTGAAGAAATTGTTAAATATTGCCAGCAATATATTGAATGCTAGTCTGTTTAGTCCCAAAGCATTTTGAGTGTTGCCTAAAACCTATTTATTGCTACTAGATATCATCCAGTATTTGAAGAATGAAATGTCTTATTTTAAATGTATAATCTTTTGACTTACCTTCAACTTTTACTTTACAAAATTATCTACGAGTATTGAACAAACCGTGTAGAATTGCTGTCACGTTTATTACCCCAGTATAACAAACTAAAGGTTGGAAATAGGGTCTAAGTCGGCTACTGTTAAGTCATAAATACCCAAGTGTGATTTGTCAATACGCACGAAATAAGAAAAAACTTCAACACTTAAGGGTCGGCTCTAGCTATCGGCCATGTTGGCTGACACTCCATAAGACCAATGTTAAATTAAAATCCAAATTTTTCCTTTATTTTTGATCGGAAAATTATAAACGATATGTCATTTTAAAGCTATGGTCAATATGCATACAAATGGCTTTTTAAAAATTAAGAAAAATATTTTGTTTAATATTTATTAACAATTTAAAACATTGACTTTTAAATATTTTGTTATGTTGTCACTAATAATTATAGCGAAAAACTACCAAGCCATTCGCCTGAAGAATTTTGTCCCCAAGATTTTGGTATTTTTTTTAAAACTCTGTTTGAACAATTGCGGGTTTTAAATGGATTTAGGCTGAGCAATGTCCGTGTAACCTACCGCCGCTATAGGGTGATTTTAAATATTTTTTTACGTTGTAACTATTAATTATAGCGAAAAATTACCAAGCCATTCGGATGAAGAATTTTGTCCCCAAGAGTTTGGTATTTTTTAAAAAACGCTATTTGAATAAATGCGGGTTTTAAATGGATTTAGAATGAGCAATGTCCGCGTAACCTACCGCCGCTATAGAGAGTCGCAGGTTGCTTTCTGTTTTACTAGAGCCGACCCTTAAGCGTACTACGACTTCATCTCCAATAATATAATTGTGTTGTAAAAAAGACACGTTCGTTTGATGTGTAATCTATACTTATAAAAGCCAAATACCACTCATTGATTGTGACTGATCACAGTTTCTCAAAAACCATACCACCTAGGAACTTGAAATTTGGTACACATATATTCTTTCTTAAGATTCTAGGAAGAATATGCACAATAAGTTATTAATATTCCACAAACCCGTAACTATTTCATATGAAGTATTTGTAATACATCCTTCATTTCATTTAAATTTGTAACCAATGTTTCCTTTTATTCCTAAGGTTCCTAGATTAATTAAATATCGGTAAACTTGCATAATTGATGCATAATTAAACTACATAACTGAATTTTGAATGAACATATACTTCTTTAAAACTATTCATTTAGGTATTGCATTATTTAACAAACTAAGTCAAATTTATTACTGATAGGCAACCATTTTTGACATAGTTAAAACATAAAAATCGTTTCTTAACATCGATTAAAAAGTTTAACGCTCTAATTGGAGTAATGGTTGAGGTTTGTGAATAACTTGTGTAATTTATAATATATTGCGCACATTCAAATAATGGAAGCAAGCAACACCCTCATCTGGAATTGACAAGAACGATTGGACTGAATCCTTAGTTAGAAAAGGTGCACTTGAGGGCAACATTAAATCTGGCATTAGGTGTTAAATCTGGCAACATTGTCGCCACCGACTGAAGGCATAACCATAAATGTTGTAGTCTAAAAAAAATAATATTTTTGTAGCCACATAAGCACCTGACCCAGACTAAGGAAAATATAGAAAACCGCCGTAAATATTACAACAGAGAAACTTTACTTGGTTAACAAACAAAAGGGATGGGCATGGGAGACCTCAGGTCATAGTGAAGACAATGGTTTTAACAAGGGCGAGTTTGACATGTATTCTACCTGATCATTTAGTTTTAGGTGGTTTTAACCTAAAGGAAATAACAATTGGATTGAACTAGTAAAATATTTCTGACTTTGAAAGTGATAATTTATAAATACAAATGCTCCAAGTTCCCTTCCAAACCGTTTAATAAACATTTATTGAGGTAATATAAAATATATAGTTAAATTAATTTTTAAATATTATTTTTCTTTTTAACTTTTAAAGACGCTGATCACTACAAAAGTAGGTAGTAGGGGGAAATGATCAGGTGTTAAAAAAAACGTATTTAAAGTCAGTAAAACTAGAGCCGATATCAATTATCAAACTATCGTTTAGCTTGAGAAATGAATTTTAAGCCAGTATCATGTAAATTAACAAATCGGAATCTATTTAATTTGTGCGTATGCAATCCTGACAGGTTTAACGCCAAATGAAGATGATATATTTTTAAAGACAGGAAAAGGTAAGGTTACGCACAAGGTGTACATCAAAAAGCATTGTATACAGTTTAAAGAATAACATAAAAAAACATTAAATATTCGTGAAAACGCTAACTGTTCGATACAATCTCTGCTTTTATCACTGAGGAAATAATTTATTTACAAATAATAGTCCAAAGTTACAAAACTTTTTGAGAAGTAATTAAGATAATTGTCAGTACCTTTGTACCAAATATGGCCATAACCTCTACAATAATGTATCGGATCTTTCTTGAAAGATGTTTTAGAAAACTATTTCAAACTCTGTATAACTGTTTAAAAAATGGAGAGCACAATTTTATTTTAAACTGTTCACAGAACAAATATAAATACTTTATTTGTACGTGTGCTAAATTTCATTTTAATTTATTATTAAATTTAAAAGAAAAATACATTTAACTGACAACGCGCAAACCGCTAAATGTATAAATAAGCAACGTTATGAAAAACTAAAAACCGACAATTGAAAGATGACACTTACATCAATCGAATCTTACTGTGGCAAAGACATGCATAAAAATATAAATTATGTGTGTATGTTGCCGTTAAGGCAGGTAAAATAAATTAAACATAATTTTCAGTTATTCCTAGACTGATGAAGCAACACATATTTCTTGAATGTAAATATTTATTTATTACGATAGCAAAAAATTTAATAAAATAACAGATAAAACAGTTGATTCGGATGTCCAGCTTAGTGAAAAATAATATTTAAATTTAGGCCTAGACTGAACCAACTCATGTTTCAACACACAAATAAATAAAAGCTTGAGTTAAGGAATTTAAAAATAAGAAACCACTATGTTACATTCTAATTAAAAATAAATAAGACGTATTAAAATTTAATAGTAGGCCTATTTATATAAAATAATCTGTTTGCATTTGCTTCTACATGAGTCACCGAGGGGGTTGACGAGTGAAGCGAGCAGGGGGCGGAGCCTTCTAGTCTATCTATATAAAAGCGAAATGGCACTGATTCATTCATTCATCAGCAGAACTAAAAATCTACTGAACCAAATGAGTTCAAATTTGGCATGCATGTTCAGTTGGACCTTTAGACGCGCACTAAGAACGGATTTGGAAAACATCCCAAAGATACGCCCAATATTCGCGTTTTTCTAGCGATTTTTTGCGTTTTCCCAGTTTTTTCGAGAACTAATTGGCAGAAAATGTTTAAATTTGGTACTTAGGTTCGTTGAAGGCCTAAAAGTAGTCTGTTGAAAAATGTTTGAGATTCTCCCAAAATTACGCCAGAAATAGGCGTTTTTGCATTTTTCCTTGCGTTTTCAATGCGTTTTTGATCATCCTCAAATTACGGCTGATCACTACACTAATTTAGTGGTTCACTAGGCTTCTCGAGGACAAACCTTCGAGAAGAGTGTACATCTATATATATAGTGTTCACTAAAAAAGGGTTTTAAAAAATTGCAAATTTTAGGGGGGTTTGGGGGGTAAAAATGACTAAATCACGATTTCTCCAAAACTACCGAAAGGATTGGCATGAAATTTGGTATGTAGCTTCCGCTAGGGCCATAGGTG
>JAGFPH010014430.1:0-18456 GCA_018207615.1 Philaenus spumarius | reverse complement strand
GTAATTAATTAACCCCAATTGGATCGGTCGATTGGCCGTTCCAATTAGTTGGATGAGAAAATCCGGGTGAATTGGTTCAAGTGAAGATGCATAGGCATGCTCAGATCTAGCACCCACATGCTATGAAACTAGTAGTTCTGTGAACAGTAGACCTCGCTCGTTGAAATAACAGATGTGGTTTTAAAGGACTACAACTCAGTAAATGCGACGCAACACCAATGGGACTCCTTATCTCGGCTATCCCCTTCACAACTCACTCACAGTCACAGCTACCACACTGATGTAGCGCAGGAAACAGCAAGACAACAGGTAGCGCTCTCTCTCTCTCTCCCTCTCCATAAAATTATAAGGTTTTTGAAGATATCCAAAGAATAAAAGTATAAAAACATAGTTAAAAATAAAATACAAAAAATTGGACGATTTTTAACAAATTTCTAATTTGCGGCTATTTTGTGAGCTTACCGTTAGAGATACGGAAAAAATCAAGAAAAAATGTTGTAGAACATCAAATTTTCTATAGCAAAATGTTATTAGTTTTTCAATTTGACTTACAGTTAAGCCATAAACTGGCTTTGGAAAAATACGTCGCGGCTGCCATTTTTATTTAATTTAAGGGGTTAAAAATGAAAAATGGAAAAGCCATATATACATTGCTCGGCCTAGGAATAAGGAACATTCATGCAAGAAATCATGACAATCGGTCAAGGCATTTGGCCGTAATCGTGAGACAGACAGACACACAGACGAAATGCCCAATGGTCGAGCTAAAACGGAGACCTCACTTCCGCTCGGTCAATGAATACTGAATTTCCAGGTAAAATAAAGTCAAATCCACCAAAAGGCAACACTTTTTTTAAATTGCGCTCCAATGATTACAAAATTTGTTCATGAATGGCTATTTTTATTTTAAACAATTATGGTGGCTTTACAACACCTGATGTTGCCGTTGCAGGTATGTTGGAGGCCCAATTACTTGTAACAAGTGATTCAGTTAGGGTTACAATTTTAAGTTGGCAGCACTATTCTGTTATGCAAGATAAACAGCTGATATTTTGTACTGGGCATTGTTGTTTAGTGACATTTGTTGTTATGGAGCATTATTCGATTGAAGAACATGTTTTAATAATTGTTAAAACCTTTTTTAAAAGTGGGGATACAGAGAAGAAAAATACAGAGGAAACATCTAAGCGTGCGCGAATTGGGTGTCTAGCACTCGACACTGGTATCTACATTAGTAGTTCCCAGAGTCGCCATGAGAGGGCAGCATCGTCGCTGGCCCCTCCCCTACCCCCCCTCGCCGCCTGCTGCTAGCCCCTCGTCCCCTCCAGCACCGCGCGACACTCGCCTGACTCAAGGTTGTTAATGTACTCTAACAACCTTGCGCCCGACTCCCTGGCTGTCCTCGCTGCTACAATAAGTAAACTTGTCACAAACATGTTCTGTATTTGATTGTCATGTAGCAATAAATGTAAAACACTTGAACAATAGTACAAAATAAGTTAAATGGATTATCAAAGTAAATCAATAAATGTTTTAATTATACTTTAATTAAAACTCTTAAATCCTTATAATAGTTGCGCGAAATGATATTAATTTTAGTACACAGGATTATAAAAGAAAATATGATGCAGTTGAACGTGTTTAATCTCTTGGTAGGAATGATAAAATGGTTTACAATTACTGTAATTCATAGACTATAAAAATACTGTAGCCTACTCTACTTAAACATAATAATTTGGTCATTTCATAATATAAAGACGATAACAAATTACCACATTATACAATTGTATTTTTAGAATGAATCTATTGACTATCGACTGTTGGATAAATGATTGGTAGAAGATAGTATTACCTTCAACAGTAAACTATGAGCATATTATTATTTTCAAAGTAGGCCTAGTAGAAAGCACAAATAATACTACCGTAGTGTATTCAACTTGAAAAACAAATTTGATGTTGATATTCTAAAAAATGACGAAACTGGAATAGCGAAAGGGCTACAGCGTTCGGTAAGCAAAAAATCGTGAGGTTCGTTGATAAATCTGATGGCTCTAGCTCATCAAATTTTTAAGATACCAACTTGAGTCTTGGTATATAAGTTAAAAATAAGCTTTTCACTTGCTAATTCGATATATTACAAAATGGCCAACTTAGATTTGCTATACGTATGGACGGAAATGATCGTATAAAGACACATTCATTAATAATTATGCGTTCATAAATTTGATGGCCTATTTAGTTTAAAATTATCGTAGATGTATAATTTTTGTATATTATATTTATACATATATTGTTTATGTATATTTTAAATTTCATACAAAGTGGATGATTATCTTTAGAGAAAATTGATTTTTAAGACAATTTAATCGAGACTGATTATATGCTAATACGCTGGTCTTCGAAATTGTATTATTTTGAATATAAAAAAGTTGAATTCTTAGAGAAAACGGCAGCCATTTTGAATCCGCCATGTTGAATTTTCATATTTTATATGAATCAGTTCCCTCTAAAAACCCCCAAATAACCAGTTTTCTTTTTCTTTGAGACGCATTTTTTTTATTGGAATATATATATTTGGGCAATTTGTTAGATGATTATTATGTGTTATAAAAAAAAACATGACATCGTAAAGCTGACACTTTCCTCTTGAAAACGCCCTATTACAACTATTTATTTAATACATTATAACTGTGCAATAGTTTATAATGTACTGGGCCGCTCTTAAAGAAATAGGTCTTCAGCCGTGCGGCCGAGTAGTACTGCTGCGAAATAATACTTGCTTAATCGATTTTTTTCCAGACAAACCATTTCTCGGACGAAAAAATACAAAAGATCTTTTTTATTAAAAAAATACTTCCGCTACACGGTGGTATTTTTATTTTTATTTATTTTCATCCTAGCTCGAAATATTAAGGAATTTCGAGAAAAAAATGTTTTTCAATTTTTTTTTTGACTTTGGGAAATCGAAAGACTGGTAAACTTTTTTTTATATTAATCTACATACTTTAAGGTACTTATAAAAAAATCTGCCGTATTGCAAATTACTGGTAGTTGTGACCTACACCGACTGGGCTATGTAGGCTACATTTTATTTTTAAGCCGTCTTAAATATAAATAGTAAATTAGGATTAAATTTGAGATTTATTTGAATTACTTTTGATAAACAAAACAACTTTAAACTACAATTTTATTGATATTTTACTTTGCGATTTATATGAAGTGAAGATTAAATTTGAACATGATATGTATTTACTGACTTTGTCTACAGTTTGTAAGTTATATATTTATTTTGTAGTTGTCTTCCATATAAATTGTCAACTAGGTTAAATTTGATATGTAATTACAGTACTGCGTTTAATATAGACTATACTTTTATTACTTTATTATTGACACTTTACTTTGAGATTATTTTATCATGGAGTGTCCTATAATATGAACTTTTTTTTTAATATATGTAACTATAGGTTACTGACTTTATAATCGTGATTATTTTGTGATGGAGTGTCATATAATATGAAGGCCTACTTTTTTTTAAGCACAGAGAATAATGGATCCATTTACCATTAATCTCTGTGCTTTGGCAATATTATTATGTTTCTTCTTTTGTATTATCATTTAAACATTTCATCACTTTCAATTGTTAAAGTTTTATTTTATAAATAATCTTTATTAATGGGTTATCTAACCATGTTGGTTAAAGGGTTTTTCAGAATGACAACATAACATTATTTACCTACTTAATTGTTATTATACATTTTTTTACAAACTAGATTTTGTTTATATTGCCTAAACCTAGGGTTATACATGACATTTTAATCAGCTGTTCAATAATTTATATTAATATCTAACCCATTTGTATAACCCATTTCATAAGATTTTAATAATATTCAAAAATTTCTAAGCTACCTTAGAACACAAAATGTTTGTAATAAAAAAACTGTTAAGTATTTACTTCAGTAAGTCAGTGAATAAAAATCAGGAATTAAATTATTCGATAAACATTTGTACAAAACATACTCTAATAAGTTTAAAATGTTTAAAACTTGTATCGGTTCAGTTAAAGTTGGTTCAAGAATCTTTTATTAGCTTATAACTTATTCAAAAAGTATGTCTCATTTAAAAACATAAGTTTGAATTAAATTATAATACAAATAAAACAATTTATCTTAGTAAATAGACTATTCTGTACCTAATTTCTACGGAAATTATTTCCCGTAATGAAAATAGGCTTTTTTGTTACATTTACACTTATAACAGAAGAGTAAACGTTGAATTCCCAACTTGCAGTCTAAACGAGGCGGGGAAGTGGGACATTTCCCCCGCTACCATCACATCCTTCCCCGCTCGTCTCTCTCTCTCTTGCAACGTGCATTAGGACATCCTAGCGCGGCCACCGGACTAGATCGGAACTACAACTAGAGCGTATGATCCCGCCGTTTAAATGTTTCCTCTGTATACTCCTTCTCTGTGGTGGGGAAAATTTTACTAACACGATTCGAGCACTGCAAAATGATTTTGGTGACCATAACTGTCCATCACGTGCAGCGATTAAATAACTGATTTATAAATTTAATGTAACAGGTTCAGAGTTAGATGTTCAAAGACTTGGAGTGGCCGATCAGTGGCAAATATCGCCGCAACATGCACAAGTGTTCATGAAAATCCGTCAACCTCAATCGGTCGTCGTTCCCAGCAATTAGGCCTTTCCTACGGTACAACGCAGCGCATTTTTACTAAAGATCTGCAATTGACTCAAGAATTGAAACTGGGAGATCATCGACAGAAGCGTGAATTTTTAACTGGGTGTTGGAGAATAATCAGAATGATGACAATTTTGTGAACAAAATCATCTTTTCTGGTGAAGCTCATTTTCATATCAATGGCTATGTAAACAAGCAAAACTGCCGCATTTGGGGACTTGAAAATCCTCGTGCTTTTCACATGAAACAAATGCATCCAAAAAAGGTAACTGTTTGGTGTGGATTTTGGGTTGGCGGCGTGATTGGCCCTTACTTTTTTTAATATGCCCGTGGCATTGCAGTTGCTGTCAATGGAGAACGTTATCGGGAGATGATAAGCTTTTACTTTTGGCAGCAGTCGGAAGAATTGGGTGGTAATAACGAGGACTTGTAGTTTCAACAAGACGGAGCCACTTGTCATACAGCTCGTGCAGTTGTTGCACACAAAGTTTCCCGGCCGTTTAATCTTTCGTTTTGGTGATCAACATTTTCCAGCAACTTCCTTTGGGGTTACATAAAGCAGAAGGTTTACGCAAACAAGTCACCTCAATTCAGGAGCTGAAGGTTGAGATTCGCAAATTTATCCATCAAATTCCATAACAGTTGATCGAGAAAGTGATGGAAAATTTCATCAAAAGTGCTGCACGTGGCGGTATCATTTTTTTAGGGATATCATTTTTCAAGTTTAATGTCAATCTCTAACCCAGAGGTTCTCAAAGTCCAGGCCACCACGGACCCCCACCTGAAAACTTGCCAACTTTGCGGACCCCCCCCAATTTATATGATACATTTCAATCTTATTTCCTAATATGTACTTACCAAGAATTCTATATATTTATTCAGTTTTCTATATATGTTTTAGAACTACTGTCTATTTCATTACTTAACACTATTATTTTGGGCTGTGTTAGTCAAAATTAATTTAAAAATCAATACCTAGGAATAAATGTTATCAAATTCCAAATGTTATTAAAGGTTTACTAGTAATAACGAACTTATTGGTGTTTGTGAACAAAACATTGCTAGCCTCGTTTAAGTGCTGATATCATTCTTCATATGAGTTGTACAACAAAGACGTATTAGGATTTTAAATGACAAAACGTAAATGCTCAAACGTGTTTAATTACACAAAAAGTAAGAAAGTAAAACATAGGCTAGTAACTTACGAACATAGTTATCTATAACATTTTTAAATAATATTTATCAAGTCTCCTTTCACAAATCATTGTGTCATCGTCTCTTGAGTTTTCACAGATAAATCAATGGGACGAATGAATTTGTTTCTTCGATTTGATAATATCCAAGGTGTTGGGGAGAATTGTTGAAATCTTCAACCTCAATGGTTCAATATTCTTAAATCGATTTCTTTTAACACTTTTTATGTTACAAAGTGTAGAAAATGTTTGCTCACACAAATAAGTTGTACAAAAAGGGACAAGATGTTTGAGTGCTTCGTTAGCTAAATCTTTGAATTCAGACTGGACAAGAAACCAAAAATGACATAAATCATTTTCTTCTTTGTAGATAACTTCCCAAGTCTCACTGCAAGATAACTCTACTAATTCATCTTGCTTACTTTCAGAGAGGCTTGAAAGACTAGCAATATCTCTTTTCTTAAATGGGTATCTCATCCAGTCATTATTGGTATCTGGTTCAGGGAAGTACTTTCTCAATGCATTTGACAAATCTATCATGTGTTCAACAATTATGTCTTGGACTTCAGAGGGAAGACTTTCTTCAGATGTCGTTAGAAAATGTTGTAAAACAGGCAAGGCAGTGTAGGACTTTTTTGCAACTCGACCTGCCCACAGTTTCAGCTTTTCAATCATTGCTTCGATTTTTTCTTCTACAAGGAATACATTGATATTAGCTCCTTGTAGCTTCAAGTTTAAAGCATTCAAATGGGTAAATATATCAGCCAAATACGCAATTTTGCAGAGCCAAGAGAAGTCATTAAGCTTTTCTCGTAGAGTAAATTTTTCATGTTTTGTTTCCAAGAAAAATAATCTTACTTCATCAGCAAGTGAAAAAGTTCAACTGAAAGAGTGAAAGTCACTGCTAAAAACTGTCCTCACTGCCAACTAACTAATTGTAGTTATATATCTATGCTATTTATCTACTCCAGCTAGATGTTGTGGTTGAATTTAAGTTATTTTCTACTTTTTAGCAGGCTAGCACCGCGGACCCCCTGATACAAGCTCGCGGACCCCCTTTGAGAAACTCTGCTCTAACCAATGTGTCTAAATAAAAATATACCAAGTAAGTAAACTACAATGCTTATTATTTAACTGAATCACCCGTTACGTACACCTAAAGATTGTGTTTTGTTTAGAGGTGAACATACTGACAGTCTATCATGAACTGTAAACCAACTGACTTCACAAACAATATTTCTACCATTGATTATACACAACCATCCATGTCCCTACACTATAGTGACGGCTTGTAGTAAATATTAGTGGTGCTCCTTCAGCAAAATGTTTAACCTTTGATCCAAAATTGTGTAAAATGAAACAAACATGTACCGGTATGAAAAGAAAATTTATTCATAAACTTCCTAAAAGAACAAAATCAAACATTGTTTACTTACTTTAACCTAAATGGTTACAGTTCTAATTTCATCTATTGACCTAAAAATGAAACCCATTCTTCTTGTTTTAAGTCATTTTATTGAACATGACCGTTTCATAACAGCATTACACAATATGGATTTCAACGTTCACTCCTGTTGTCAAAGCTGTTTGCATTAACTCATTCATGGGCTGGTGTAACATTAAGTAATAATTTAAAAATATAAAGCATTCTTAACTCAAGGTTTTTGGTATTTAAATGATAAAATGCCTTAATATCAAATACAGCTTTATTAATTTATTAAAACTAGTAGTTGTGGTCGGTCGAGTAGGAGCTCGATTACCACATGCGAAGTAAAAAAAACTACATTCAACCAACACACTATGGTTGGGACTACAATAGTGCTCTCTCTCTCTCTCTCTTTCTCAGCTTCACCTGTAGCTTCTTAAGTAAGCTAACGCACAACAGCCAAATACCACGCTCTTGCTCGAACTGTGAAGCCTTTCCATAAACTGGGGGACGGCTATTAACATTATAAGCTTTAAGGCTTACATATGTTACAAGTATAAAGAAAGAACTGAAGAAAAAAGAACGCATTATGTAAATATCCATAATATCAAGTGAAAACAGGGGGTGCTGAATTTTCACAGTGTCCAAAATTATGTGGGAATGTTGAAGTTTACTCATAAATTAATTAATTACACATCGAACTACAGTGAATGACGAAATCAAATTATTCATCAAGAAGATACAATTGATGATATCAACAGTACTAACGTTGCTTTATTGTATTGTGTAATTAATTTTCCATTGATTTATAAATATATTAAGTTACCTACTTTAAAAAATGATTAAATAGATTTTATCCAATTTTTAGTTTTTAGAAATTAATGTTTAACAAAATACATACATAATAATTATTGTTTCATTTCTAAAAAAAGCTCACAGATAATAATACCAAGAGGAGGTAGGTAACTCAATGGTTGAGTTCAGCCGCACTGATCGGTGTCTACCGGTGGGAATAGTGTCCCAGAACGCAAACTGATCTCACATCGGTTAAATGAAATAGCAGACGACTTCTTCCGCTCTGATCAGTGATCTGCTCACCGTAACTAAACTACGGTGGATTGGTCACCGTAAGCTGATCAGTTTTCTCAGTGGCGGTAAAATTAAAATATTAGACTTTAGGAGTGTTCAATACGATGTTGTTAGAATAATCTGTTCATAACGGATAGTAATGAAGTTCATAAAGGATAGTAGAAGGTAATTGTAATTGAAAAATAAACGTTTTATTAAATAAGATGGTGTTTATTTTTGTTAATGCTCAAACATAATTATATAAATTAAGTATACAATTTAAGAAAAGACTGATTATTGTGTGTAATATTTATATTTATTTACTGTATATCCTATGACTTATTATAAATAATTAGTTTTTTCGTTATTAATTGTTTAATCCATTAGAGAACACTTTAAAATTATTAATACAGTAAATACATAAATATTGTAGGAAAGTAAGTTTTTATATTTCGAACTATCCAAATATATATGCTAATGTGCTAAAGTTAAAACATAACATTATAAATTGCAAAACAAGTTTTTTAGCATAAAAGATGGTTTTCAAAATAACCAAACTTAATTGTGGGTTGCTCTATTTTGTCTCTGTGTGCAAATAAATAGTACGAACGTATTCATAGTACTGGTATTACCAAATTCGCTGCCATAAGAACTAAATTTTAAATGTTATCTTTATTATCGATAGCATTTACAGTTCCAACTCGATCCGTTTTTGTTTTTTTACAAGTAAAATAATAAATGCTTCCACTTGCTACAGCTAATTTAAAAGACCGCCACAACCTCTCACCGGTGTATTTGTAAAGCCTGTTCAGCCGCACTCATCTATGATCAGTAAACGCTACGTCATCTGTCACCGGTCTGATTGATCAGAAATTTACCGATCAGTGCGGATGAACTCAACCAGTGTTATAAGTTGAAACTGTTGAAACAATCTTCAGCGCTTCTGGTGGATGAGTAGTAAACTAACAAACAAAGTTTTATTAAACTTAGCACGTTGTATTCTATTTTAACCGGTATTATAGTATATATAATATTAATTTATTGGCCTATTAAGTGTAAATATATACTCCTAGTCACTGAAAGTTGATTAAAACCTTTATTTGTTTATTTTTTATTAGAACCAAAAGAAAATAAGATCATCCAATAACCGAATTGATTTTGAACATCTTATACTATATGATATGTGGTACATGGTAAAACTATCAAATATTAATTCGGTTAATTTTAATTGGAATCAAAAGTAAATAGGAATCGTCCAATAACTGAACTGATTTTGTACAATTTATACTATAATATGATATATTTTAAAACTTGAAAGCCTAATGAGACCTGATTGTTTACAAACAATATAAATACTTTTAGTTATAGTATTCCGTTATATAAAATATGCTATAAAAAATTAAATTTACGCCAATTTCGGTACCTCACTGTAATCAAAATGTGCTTTTGGAATAAAGTTTATATAACACAAAATTATGTAAAAGCAATCATTGAGCCTGTAAAGTTTTTTATGTAGGCTAAAGAATATAGCATCTATGTAGCGTTATGTATCTATATAGAATATACAGTTGGCAGTACTGTTTCCTTATTCTGTATTGTTACCATGTTAATCTTTTCCTTTGAGCTTTCCTCACTTCATTTTCAAATTTCAATTTCCGTTACGTCCCAGTTTTCCTATTTCTAATAATCCAGAACTCGGAACGTTCATGTTTGTATAAAGATGGCGTCAGGGAATATTTGTTCACATCATTTAAGTGTTATTTTCACTGATAAATTTCGAAATTTTGGATTTAGTTAGTGTTTATTTTAGACCGCTAACGCTGCCAACACACGGTAAACATTAGCTATTCCTTTATTTTGTTTTTTTGAGGTGTGTAACACTTAAATCATATTGCATCCTTTTCACACATTAAGGTAGGCCCTACTTGTTAGTAAATATGTTTGTAAGTATAATAAACAACATTAGTGTTACGTTTATAATATATTAAATACAATTATTAAAATATGTTTTCCTTAATCGATGTATATGAAGTGTTAAAGTATCCTATAGCCTAAATTTATTTATCATATTTTTTAAAATTGGTAGGCTACCATACAATGAATTCCAAGAAAATTTGCCTGGCGCAAGTTTACTATTCGACCCTAGGCTAACCTATGGCAACAATAAGAATAATTTTAAAAAAACCTAAAAGGTTCTAACCAACAGTATTTAGGCCTAGTCACAGTATGTTTACCTGTGTTCAAAATTTAACAGTAGAATGTAAAACAATTGGCTGCAAAAATATCAGCCTAGGGTCGAATAGTAAATTTACGCCGAACTTTGTTTTGGCAAATTTTAAAGAAATAATTATAGAAACAAACGTTCAACAGATGAATTAATGCACTAAACATTCAGCCATCTTGGTAATCTGATTGATGTTACACAACACTTTCAGATTTACTACTAATAATAATCGATATAACAAAGGAAAACTTCTCATATAGATTGCCTCAAAAATAACTTACCTAGTTAATTTTGATGTTGAAAATATAAATTTATGTAGTTATAGCCTAGGTAAATAGAAATAATTAACAATGTTACTATAATTTACAAAAAAATTTGAAAATATACGTAGATAGTCATTTTACTAGCCTAAACTAATTTAAAGTCCTTCTTGTATCGTACACGACTAAAGCAATAATAATATTTTACTTAATTTGCTTGTGCGAGTTATTAGCATTCTATCAATAATTGCTCTTAAATATTTTAGCAACGATGTAAAGATTATGTAGGCCATAGCATGTAATATTTCTTTATAATGTTATTTGAATAGTCTAACCCTGGAACCGTGCACTGGGGCACTCAGTGCCCCAGAGAATTTTAGTTTTGCTGTAAATTTGAGATAACAACACTGACCGCAGCCAGCTCCTGTGACTTTTACTTGACCCTGACGAGCTGTCAGTTGCTTTGTTTGCTGCGGCTGTGACACATCACATTCCTTTTGTAAAACGTTGTTGGGGCACTCAGTGCCCCAGTGTACGGTTAGTGTAAGTTTTTCTTCAAGTGTACAATTCTGTGTATTTTAAATTTTTCTTCAATTTTGTGTGCTGAGTGCAACCAGTTCACTTGCAAAAATCATGTAAAAAGTGTTTGTGCCAGTTGTAGTGAAGAAAACTAGATAAATAACTCAAAAACTGCAACTTTAGAAAACTTTGTTAGAAAATATGGGTTTTCGCAATTCTCTTATTATATTTACTAAAATCTTTAAAAAGTAATTAAAAGTATGTTTTTGCAATAATTTAAGGCCTAAAGAACACGTTTATTATAATGTTTCTTGAATAAAAACAAAAAGAATTTCCATTAAAAATTATTTTTTATTTTTGGGGCACTCAGTACCCCTGTGTATGGTTAGTGTAACAGAAATTGAGGTGTACCTATGGTTCCAGGGTTAAGTAGTACCGGTAAATGAAAATGACCCAACTTAATTAGGATGAATAAACCTTTTCCAAATTTAATTTTTCTTGCAATTACAGTTTTTAATCGTGGCCTAGTTGTTACAGTATTTGCCTTTTTGATGCTAGTGAAGTGCAGTCTCTTTTGTTTAGTCCAAGCCTAACCAAAATGGCTGAACTATAACCTGCAAATTATGTGTTTTCTTTCTCCTGCAATTTCTGTGGCATTTGTCAACTTTGTTTTGTGTTTTTAGACTCGGTGAAATGTCTAGGCCTAGTTTCCAAAATATATAAATCAAATTTACACTTTTCCAGGTTACTGTTATCGTAAAGGTTACCTTGATTTCGGCATTATATTTAAAGTTATCTTGTAATAATATTAGAATAGCCGCTTTTAGGTGGTTTTAAATACATTATTTGAAATATCATATTTTATTTATACCAATTAATTTATGATTATTATTTGTAAACACGTTAAAATAATGAAAACATTCTTTTTCGCATATTTATGTGCGGATGATGGATCGTCTGTTCGGTCTTTTTCGGATACGTATGTGTGTGGACGGTCCTTAAAGGGTTAAAACATTGACAGTTTTTATGATGGCAGTATTATGTGCCACGGTTGGCAACTTAGCTATGATAGAAGAAGTAGTAGGCCTAGCCTATGCTAAAAATTTGCCGTAGTAAACCAGTACAAAAATAAAAATAGTTTGTAATTTTTTAAAAATTTTGTTAAATTAAACTCTTGCAACTTTGGTGTCTTATTTTACCAACAGTTTTAAATCATTGTAACTGCAAAAGAATCGCAGTAGAATATCAAGCATTGTCACAGCGAGGCCATAGTTTGTCAAAGCGAATAAGGTGACTTCCTCATTCGGATATGCCTTCGGCTCTCGGGCGAGCATAAGTACGTTATCAGGATGGGTTGTTGTGTGTAGGTTTCTCAAATGAAGGGGGTGAAACGTGTAGTAATTGAAGTTTTCTTTAAACTATCCCAAGCAGCACAAAAACGTAAATTATACGTAAAATTTATGTTTAGCCAATGTCCACATTAAGTTGATAATACGTATTGGTTGCGTTCATTGTATGTATAATATATGTCAAAATGTCCCACTTGTGGACGTATATTTTACATCAATTTTGAGTATATATTGATTAATAATATACATAAATTATACATTCAAACTTTACATAAATAACACGTATAACATAATCATCAAATATACATACAGATTTTTATTTTATCACATGAAATATACGTGTACATTGTACGTATATTTTATGATACAAAATATACGTACATTGTACGTATATTTTATGACATGAAATATACGTACATTGTATGTAATATAAACATGTCCTTTACTGCAATTATGTCCAATGTACTGTTCATTAATATAAAATGTATGTTTAATTTACCAAGCCTTTACTTTATCAATATCTGTAACACACGTCAAATTTACCAAACTTACCTGTAATTTACTTTGCTTATAAATACTATATACACGTAAAATATATTAAACTTAAAGAATTACTTTATTTATGTTCAAATATATATTAAAAATGCACTTAATTTAAGATATTTAACTTTGAGAAGATCCTTTTTTATTAAAATTATAACTATCTCCTGAAAAAGAAAATTGTAGTGTATTGAAATCTAAAATTGTATCGTAGTAAAAGAAACAATAAATATATTGTTTAAATCAACACTAGATAATTTTAATTTTACTTAGATTACAAACAGTAAAAATTATTTCACGAGCACTTGTTTATTTACCCGTACTGCGAGTAAAAACTCTTTTTCTAGTTGAATGTGTGGTAATACGATCCACAAAAAACAACAATGTCTAAATTGTTCTAGCACAAAATGTAAATAAGTTAATTAAACTGTTACAAAAATATGTAGGTAAAAACACAATAATACGTTTGTTGCTTTGTACACAAAAAGCTAATAAAATGTAATGTTTTAAAAATGTAATTGCCTTTAATAGTATTGTATACTAAATTTGACTTAAACTATTGTAAAATCACACTTTTTCTGAAATTAAAAACTGTAGGCTAACTGAAACGTATTTCTCATAGACAATTTAAAACTTTGACCAAAACCGACATTTTTAATTATACTCTCACTATAAAATATATAATTGGGTAAAAAGGAAATACAAATAAAAAAATTGGAATAAAACACTAGATCTTTATAAAGCCTCTATTTTATATTTGTACATTATTTATGACTTTTTTCTTTTGGGCCATACGTGTAGACGCCTTGCCGAAACCATTCCCTGGTTCTCTTTTCAAATGTGGAACACTGGAAATTTGAAGCATGAACTCCATTCCGCAAAACGGCTGAAAAACACACATTGTAATGCGTTATAAACAAAATAATAATTGGAAATAAAACAGTAAATTAATTGTACATACAGAAGTTTTTTTTATGAAATGGGGCTCAGTATATATATAGTTTATAAATAATAGTGTTAAACAAAAATTCCCAAAATGTTCAATTATTCAACTAGAGACACCAACACACCATGGAACATATTTTAAGGTGAATATGAGATGAGAGTAAAATGAGTGTGGCACCATCTTATTGTTACCTTGTTTTAACTAAGGCCACATTTATCCATTGAAAGGATCACAATTAATAACTAATAGCCCAACAACCTATGGAATATGCCCCAATTACTTTATTGGTAATCCGAACCACATCACATATAGGTCAAATTGTGGAGATTTCAGATGAGCCTGAAATGTGATATTTACTTACATGTATGTAACAAAACATGTGAAGAGTGCATAAGACATCACCTCCAACTATTAACAACAGATGACTTTAAATTACCTGAATTACAGGACACTGTCACCACGAGACACTGTCATTAAAATTATTGATGAGTTTTAAACAACATGAAATAAAACTAACTAATTGTTCTGATTGGTTTTCATGCTAAACTTGATTTAATAACCACATCAATGCCACAAACCACATCACCGAAAAAATTTCCGTTCAAAAGTTATACACAATAATATATCAAATAATACTTAATTTTAGTACAAATATAACATGGTAGCCAATGTTTATGCTGCGAGCACAGCTTCCCTACAACCGAGGCCGCGGTTAATATGCGAACAAAAGCACTATTACACATTTATTTGGGTAGTCAATGCTTTATGCTGCAAGCGCAACAAAGCAGCTTACTTTTGAACGAGGCCGCAGGCCGAGTTTAGCCGGCGAGCGAAGCGAATTCCACAGGCCGAGGATACCTATTCCGCGACCAAAGGACGACTTACGTGAGAAAGTATGTGCCAGTGACCAGTATGTGGTACTGTTTAATTTTATTTGTTAGCATAAAACTTAAGCCCTATGGTATTTTATTTAAAATTCCATAGGCCTATCTGTTTTAATTATAAAATTAAACAGAGTTCAATCTTTAGTTTCAAATAGTAAATAACAATACAACACGGTGTAACCTAACTAACAAGCTAAAAAACTGGCCAGTCAATAATAGTGATTGCTCGCAACTAACATAACCTCTTCCAATTCGACATAGGCCCTAGTAGGACCTAAGTACAACTTGCCTTTTGTTAGGAAATTTGTAGCTGATATGAAACTGCAAACTATGATAAAATCATCATATATTCGCTTAAACTTACTTAAATATTGGAATTTTCCTAAAACGCATTAAAAATCCCGGACAAAAAACAACCTTGGCCTACACACAGTTGACCTACAGGAGTTTAGAGCCAGGATTGTCCGGGCAAAACCTGGACGTCTGGTCACCATACCTCAACTGTATAACTTAGGCCGGCGGAACTTTACTATTCGACTCTAGGCTAACCTAAACCTAACAGAAATGCAAAAATATTCTAATAATTAAAAAAATACCTAAAAGGTTCTAACCTAACCTATTTAGTCACAGTATGTTTACCTGTATTCAACATTTAACAGTAGAATGTAAAACATCGTCGTTGTCTGCAAAAATTTTAGGCTAGAGTCGAATAGTAAAGTTACGCCCTTAGGCCTACTGAAAATCTTTTCTGTCATGAAAATAAATGCTCAAACATACCCAGCATAACATAACATAGCTGTTTCTAACTCAATGAGCAATTTCGAGGCAGATTCAATTTTTGTTTTGCTATATTTTAATAACTTGGGGATAAATTTGTGCAATAACGGTAACAAAAAGGATAATGAGTTCTATTCAAACAAATCAAACATTAATAATACTAAGCTTACAACCAAAGATTGAAGCTGTTTAAGTATTGAATTGCAAAGTTTCCTTTTCGTATACGGTACCTATAAGGTTAGGCTATTCATGAAAAATTAAATCATTTGTATGGTATTCCATTTGCTAAGAACTTTATGAATGGTGTAATATATTCCAACTAAATCGAATTTTACCTTACTGTACATGAATTTAAACCTAGTGACGAGTAAACAATAATAATGTTACTTTCCTAACCTATCAAAAGTTACTGAAGTTTAAACCAAACTTAAAAATAGTTGCAAAAATAAAGGGCCTAATAAAAATACAATAATGGAAATAATTATTTCACTTACCTGTTCAAGGAATCTAGAAGTTATGTCAATCTAGAAGACAAATGAAAAACTCGACTTTTAATAACAGGAACGAAAAATCAACACAGCAAGATGGCTACTAACGAGGGAACGACTAACGAGTTAAGGTCGTGGCCAAGCGTGGGCGGGTTATTCCATAACAACCAAAGCCCGCCACTAGCGCCGAGCGCGTAGGTGGATTTTTAAGGAAACAATCTGGTTACCGAGTAGCGATGGCAAAACAATCTTTTATAATACGGTATGTAGAATTGAAAACGAGGGCGTGGCGCGAGTCCGTTATGCTATTTCTTTATGTGCTAGAGAAAAAAACAAAAGTAGAGAAGATAAAATATTCCTCATTTTGACAATGTAAAAGTATTGGATATATTAAATATGAATATAATAACCATTAATAAAATTAATAACTATTTAAACTGTGTGTGCGTTTATTTTGTTTTGTAATAATTATATCGAAATGATGTATTATTTACATAAATATTGACATATTATTTACATCAATATAGTCTTAATTTTTTACGTTCATAATGTTATTAAAACAAAATAAATAACAGTATTGCACTACAACATAATATCTCTTATTCCGTAAAATTACTATTACACGTTAAAAGGCCAAGTTTAATGATTTCACCCTGCTAGCCTACAGATGTTATAGTAATATATTTTTAGGCGATCCAAAAAAGCACAGTGTAGGCCTATAAAATGTTGTTGTCTAATTTTGTATTTAATTGAAATGAACAGTTTCTTTAAATATTTTTACTGTAAAAATCATTTTACAACAAAGCAAAGTTAATTGTTGATAAGACTAAAAATATAATTGTAACAGTTATATTTAAATAATATAATCTCAACTGCGCACCTCATCCAAACCAACCAAAAGTTTTTTTTGTTGGTACATCTATAACTTTATGTTGTAATTTGTGAAACAACATTTAATAATATAAATTATGAACAATATAGTGGAATAAATTTAGAATTTAAACAAATGTCAATTTAAGGTACAATATATACGTAAAAACTATGTTAGTAATGCACTTAAAATGGACATAATTTAAAAAAATCTTCTTTAATTAAGAAATAATTTGAGAACAACTATATGAATAAAATGTATGTTTTACAATTGTCAATTTAGGATAACTAATAAAAATCAATGTAACTATGACCTCTCATTTACGTATATTAGACGTATGTTATTTACATGGACATTTAGACCTTAAATGTACGTATATTATACATTGTGTGCTGCTTGGGATATGTTCTAAGTCACTGCTGGTCCCTATCTTACTATTATAGACTACATTTAAGGCTAATAATATTAACTAACAAAACTGTTCGCGTATGTGCTCACTCCCAGACTGTATATTAGTTCTCTTGTTTTCTTTACTAGCGTCCCCTCCCTAATTCTAAACTCTGATCCCAGCAAAATATCTATTAACCAATATAGTGTGCCTGGATATACAAATAACCTATAGTGTTACTTTTACTTTATTGTTATTATTACAGGGTGGAGGGTGGGTACCTTCACTAACCTGCATGTTCCCTATTGGTCGACTACCAGCTCCTTTAATTGGCTTGTACAACTGAATTTATAAACCTATTATGACCTATTGTTGTTTAAGATTCAATTTTAATAAACGGTATCAGTTAACTGACACAAACTTTCTCCCAACTTACTGTAATCAAAATAATATTGTTTTTAATCATTTTATTTTTTACTACTTTTTAGAACAAAACAAAAAAATAATATTCTACCTACGTCAATTGTATAAAAAAACTAGTGTCCCAGGCGGGATTCGATCGCGCGACCTTTGAATTACTGGCCGTGCTCGCTACCGTGGGGCTACCTTGTGCGACCGCTGCCGCGATGCTAGATTGACAACACAAACTTGTTTATTTTTAAACATTTCCCCATAATTATAAAACGCCGAAGTTTTGATAAAAGCGGGTGGTGTCATTTTGTTTGACATCTTAAGCACTATAAATACTGAAAATTTTATCAAAATCGTTAGAGCCGTTTTTGAGCAATTTGCATTTTTGTCGTTTTTTATGGGTTTTTAGGGG
>JAGFPH010014429.1:0-20015 GCA_018207615.1 Philaenus spumarius | reverse complement strand
TGCTAATTAAGGACATAGTTAAACGCTTTCTTGTACGGCCTGGATTTCTACTCTTGCTAATTAAAGACATGATTAAACACTTTCTTGTAGTGTCTGGATTTATACTCTTGCTAATAAGTATACGATTAAAAAAAATTTTGTAGTCTACTAAACTGTATTCTTGCTAATTAAGGACATGATTAAACTTTTTCTTGTACTATCAATGTCTAACAACATACTTTTTAGTGGCAAATATAACAGTCCAAAACTACCAGAATGATTCCTTACATAGTCACAGCTAGATATTTAGTGACACAAGGCCACCACGGAGCCATGACGCCCTTCCATACCGCACAAGTCGACGTCACCCTCTATGTATCCAATTCTTAATTCGCGTGTATGATCGCTACATCATTACTGCTAAAGGGTGTTGCGTCTATTCTCCTGGGTATTGGTAACCATACACGCTCAGCCGTGTGGAACAAACTATCCCACATCTGTTTAGATCAAAAAACACAATTAAGTGACGTTGGTAGGATTTAATAGTAATGTTATATGCCGACGAAAATGACGAGTGATGTATAAAGTAGTATCGTGCAGTTACTTACTTAACTCTCTCCTGACTAATTAACTTTCACACTGACTGGTTAACTCTCTCACTGAATTGTTTATTTCTTTCAATTTTCAATTAACTATTTATACGTCTATCTCTAACTAATTAACTCTCTAACTGACTGATCATCTCTTTCTCTAATTAATTTTCTTCTAAATGATTAACTCTTTCACTGACTGATGAACTCTCTTCTGACTAATTTTATCTCCAATTGATCTCTCGTTGACTGATTACTCTCTCACTGATTGATTACCTCCCTCACTGATTGATTAATTCTCTCACGGGTTAGTTCTCTTTCACCGATTGATTAACTTTTCCACTGACTGATTAACTCCCTAACTGACTAATTATCTCTCTCACTGACAGTTAAACTCTCTCAGTGACTGCTAAACTCTCTCACTTACTGTTGAACTCTCTTACTGACTGATTATCTCTGTCATTGTTAAGCTATCTTACTGACTGATTCTCTCTCTAATTGACTGTCGAACTCTCTCACTGATTACCTCTATCACTGACTGTTAAACCCTCTCACTGACTGATTAACTCTTTCACTGATTATGAATTTTCTCGCTGACTGATTACCTCTTTCACTGACTGTTATGTTATCTTACTAATTAACTCTCTCGCTGATTAATTATCTCTCTTACTGAAAAATGTCCTGAAAGTTTCTCCGTTTCATCGTGGGGCACATGTAGACCTATAATGAAATATTAGGAGTTCACGTTTTCAGGTATGCAGTACAGAACTGGTGATTTGTTTCGACATAGCAACAAAGTATTCGTGCCCAGAGCAAAATGCACTATCTATTCCAAATTTGACTCTGTAATCGCGCCCAGATTAATAACCAACTTCCAGAAAATATTAAATCATGTCACACACCAAAACAAGGCTTTATAATTATGTTAAACAAATAATTACATCTTTGAAAAAAAAAGGTTTTATATACACTTTTGTATAGTGTGGTGTTTTTTTGTATATGTTAACCTTGTAGCTAGGTATGTGTATGTATGGGTGTGAGAGAAAATGTGTATGGATATATTATCGTATGTGAGTGTTTGTATGTTACGTATGTGAAAATTTAAATAGTTTATATTTATGTTTTTCAGTATAAATGTAAATCTTAAATTTTCATAGAAATTTTAAATTAAGCTTAATATTAAAAAAAAAAAACATTTAGCTTTAAATTTACTTTTAATATAAATTTTAAAGAATTAAAACTTTTAACTACTCCCAAAGACGCCTTGATCTCTGTTTTTTCCACATTACTTAAATTTTTCGAAACATGCAGTCTCAAAATTGACAGACCCACGGAGGCTCCATTATTTAATTCCTTTTTTTCTTCGTGTTATTTATTGTTGTCTTGTTTTTTATGTTAATACTTCTTTGGGCGCGTTGGGTAGCTATCTATACTTCTTTGGGCACAATAGACAGCTATGTTGGAAGTGGTTTGATGGGAATAAAACTCCGGGTTAGCTTCACGTCACGCTGTACTCAACAATGTATGTGTACCTCAACTGACTCGAAGCAGATAAGAGAACGTTGCGCGCGCACCGCGGTGATCAGTATGCACTGTATATAGTAGCCTATTTTTCTTATTCAACGGTTAGTTTGTGAATCTAAATATAAAAGTATTATGTTCATTTTTTAACTGGTAAAAATGTGTACAATTATTATATGGATTATAAAACTGTAGGCCTACTTGTTAAAATTTTGTATTTACATACGTTAATTATTTAGAAGTTATTTATATTATAATGAAGAAAATAATAATGGAATATATTTATATGTTATACGAAGATGTGCGAATATTTCCGAAGTTAAACAATCTGTAAACTTCGATAAATGAATGCGTATAAACGAATGTATTGATAAAAGGTTGTATTTACATTCATTTTATGTATTAACTTCTTTCGGCCAGTCCCGTTTTGACTGCTTATGTTTTTGTTATTAATTGGGATTTATAAATATAGTTTTTTTGTCTTGTCTTTTAGCTCAACTGTTATAATTTCATGGTCCAAGTTGTTAACAACCGATAGGAATTAAATGGGCTACAAACAATGACTCTTGACATCTTTAATGAAAATGACTGTTTCTTAGTTATTTTCATTTAAAATAATTTAACGGCCGCCATTTTTAAACGAATTACTGGAACAAGATGATTTTCTCTTCCAAGCTAGGTCTTTACCATCGTCGATTACGGTGCACATTTCAACCAATTCGGATAAACAGTTCTAGAGATATAGGTTATATATAGGAAGTATTTAATTTATTTTGAGTTATATATATATATATATATGTGTGTGTGTTCGTACTTAAACGGCCGCATTTTACGCCGATTTGGTCCAAACTTGGTACACACGTTGGTTTTCTAAGTCGTTCGGACGAGTTAGTTAGCCAAAAAATCTAACAACCGGAAGTAATTTTTTTGACAGGAAGTAAAATTTTGTTTTGAGATTATTCTTATAAAATTGAAATCGTTATAGCCCTTGTGGTTCTGCCAAAATCGATCGAAATCGAAATTTAAAATAACCGGTTCAAATCCACGTGTGGAATTTTATTTGCGTAGGAGCTTTCTGATCCGTGGCTGAGGGCCAGGAGGCGCGAGTTTGTCCGCTGCTAACAAAGCAAATTAGTCCTTAACCCGAGGCCGCAAGGTCGAGATGCATTTCGGAACGAAGCAGCGCGTGAGCCGGGGATGGAGGCTGAAGTTCAAACAGGCAGCTACTCAGTACCTTCGTGAGTGGACCAATTTCCCAAATAGTTGGTTGAAACCCTAAAACATATAAACTTAATTTGGAAATCAGCTCAACTCACGTCAGCGGTTCAGCTGCGCTGCCAAATTCTTTTGTTTTACATTCATTAAATCTTTCGAAATATGCAGTCCCAGAACAGGCAGCCCCATGGAGGCTGCTTATACCATTCCTTCCTGTTCTATAGTGTATTTATTGTTATTTTGTTTATCTTTAGGAATTAGGATTTAGAAATATTGTTTTCTTTTCTTTCGTTGTTGTGCCTTTTAGCTCAGGTATTATAACTTCATATCAGGTTGTACTGTTTTGTTTGGTTGTTGTTCGGTTGCGCTACATTGTTCTAAATCGTATTTGTTTTTTTATGTATTGTAATAGAAGGAATAAAAATTAAAAAATCACACGAAAATGGTCAGTGACATCCAGGGTAACGGGTATTCTGAATCGACACTTCTTACAGATTCTCCGTCGATGATCGCAGTTTCGGCGTTGTTTCCGCGGAATAAAATGTAAACGAACGCGGTTCCGCCTCCAGGAATTAATTAGGATTTGATTGTGGGATTGTCGATAACAGAACACTGCGTTGACTGCGATCCGAATGAAAAGGAAGTCGAGACGAAGGCAGTCTGAGTGTAGTACTTATCATATAGATGAGTGGAGGCTATTGGAAGAAGGAGGAAGCCAACCGTGAAAACGGATTTTAAGCCCAGCCCGATGCTTTGCGATTCAATCGAATTATTTAACAGCATCTGAAGGGGAGCCGCTCCTGCTTCTGCTCCTGACTTAATACGCCCTGATAGCCTTAATGCCATTCATTTTTAATTTACATATGCACATAACGGGTAACTCATCTGTATAATTGTGGTAAAACAAAAACATAGACGATGCTATTACACAGATGTAAATATAAATATTGCTCGCTAAAAACGCATTATAAACATTTGTCTGCTTAACAGTAAAAACTAAATACAGTACAGTAATTATGAGATTACAATTTAAATGGTAGTTGACTGCCAGAGGCATCAATCTAACTTTCTGAAAATGGTACAACGTTCTAAAAGACGTTAAACCTATAGCTTCTAACAGGTGTATTAATTTAATATTGCCACATAAACATTTAATAAATTAATTGACGAATTTTATATTAGATTAATTTGGATTCATAAAAATCCTTTAAAATGAGAGGTTATAAAATTTTTCTATATTTTTTAGAAGCTGAGAAATCCAGCCATATCGATAATTTTTTAAATATTAATTCGATAAGGAATTTCTAAATAGGCCCATTACGTCGTTATTTTTCAACCAATCTATACAAATAGTGTAGTGTCAGATTTACAGAGAAATATAAAAATCCAAACTCTTCACTGTATTTAAAGAAAATAACCGACATTTTAAAATGACGCCATGTTATTTAAATGGGGGAACTTGTTTGTAAGAACCAGTTACGTGCATCATGACAAATGTACCAATTTGAAGCCCAAACATTCCGATATTCCCCAGAAATATAAAATTTCTCATTTTCACATTTCAAGTTTGTTAAAAACATACAAAATTTATCTAGAAGCTCGCCCTTAGTTTGAGAGAACCTTTCAACGTGCACGCTCATAACGTATATATAAATTTGAAGCGCAAACCTTCCCATACTCCGCAAAAATGTTAAATGTGAAATTGTATTACTTTAAATGTGTTAATTAATTCCAAGCGTAAGTTCCTTCAACCGTTGTGGTGAGTTTTATATCAATTTTGTATTTACAACTAACAGCTGATTTATTATTAGTGAAATCTCACTACGTGCTTTCAATAATTATTGCTGATTAAGGTTTTGACTTATTTTAAAGTACAGTAAACAACAAATGTAACCTTTATGAAGTAATTATTAAACCTGAAGAGTGCGCGTTTTTAAACTTTCTGATTTTGTTCAGTTGTAAAATATTTATTAAGAATAAGATGACAAAATTACCAAATTTTAAAATGTAATTATGTAATTATGCGGTTAAATGTTTGACGTGTATACAGAACATAATGAAACACATGTGTAAGCTGTATACATTTTATATGTGTTACAATATTCTCATATAAATAACTTCACGATACAGTTAGGCTTATATAAAACCTTAAGTTATAAATGTTTAGAAGTCTTTACCGTTGCGAAGCACGGGTGCACAGATAGTAGAATATATTTTTATAAACATAAATTGTTGTTGTATTTACTTTTTAATGAAGAAGAATCGTTCCCACCTGCTTGTTGTAAGGTATTTATGTAAACGAAACTTTGCCGGATTAACCATAAAGCCAAAAAAAAAAAAAACGCTTTAATGCCGCGAAGCTTTTGTGTGAGCTTTAGGGGACTGTGTGAGAACTATCTTGGACACAAACAAACGTTTCCGATATGGATAACAGCTTCTTATTTGGACGTTTGCAATTTACTTTCCTAATTATGGCAAGTAAAAATTATATTCTTCAAAAGTTAGAGTTTGAAGGCATTCTAAGTAGTTTTGTATTAAAGAGACTCAGGAAAGTTGTGACAGTCTTGGGTAAATCAATCAATTTTACGGAAGCTGTACTGGACCACAGTATATTTATTGTTCAAAATAAAAAATATATATTTACATATTTTTTCAAAAAATTACATGCTCTTAGTTTAAGAAAAAGATTAAAAATTATACGCCCTTAGTTCAGAAATAAAATATACAAAAATAAACCCCTCTTTTTATTTAATTTTAAAGAAAGATTATCCCCCCTTTTAATTTAATGTATGCCAAAGGAAAACATTAACAATTTTTTTAATTAGTCTTAATAAAATAACTATATATATATATATAGCCTTTAGATTGACGTTGGCTTAATTAGTATTCTTATACAATTTGTTCTTGACAAGAATTATAGTTGCCCAACCTTACAAATAAATTGTTATTCTATTAAAAAGAAATACAGAGAATACAATGTACAATGTTATATATCTAGCAATAATAAGCAGGTAGATATCTATATATATATTTAAAAAAGAAATTATATATGCATATATGTTATAAATTAAAAAAAAAAATTAATTAGTGACATCACAAAAGATTAATTTAGTATAAATCCTTGGAGGACTGTCAAGGCCGAAAAATTTAGCTAGCTGCACCACCCTATTAATTTAATTTACAAAAAGACATTCATTACACACACTAAGCTTAAGAAAATGGACAACAATATTTATACAACCCAATCTAGAAATAATTTGTTCAGTAATATTCACTGCAGATTTAAATACAATTTTATTGTTCAGTTCGTAGCTATGGTTTTAAATAGGAAATTTGGTGTAACTGTTTTGCCGATTTAATACACAAAGACACTGTTGATGAAGTTAAGCAGACACAAAGCTGGTTTTGTTGAGTTATAGGTTTAAGTTGCAGATAATATTTCTGACCATACATCTTGGATCAGTATAAACTGGATTTTGATGACGGATTGTTTTAGTGTATAAACATATTTAAAAATACGCACTCATGACTATGTTATTTACTTTATTAATTAATTAACTCGCGTATTTAGTACATTTTAATAGACAGACAGAACGGCATGGTTAAACAACCTGTTCACCTTCTCTGAGCTAATGGTAATTGCTGACGTGCTGTTCAAGGCAAGGTTTCAGATAATGTGTAAAAAATACAATTTTGACGAATTGAAAGGGTTTCATCACTTTAATTTGGGTCCGATAGGATGTTTTGACAAAAAATTTCCATTCCAGTTAATAAATGTAAAGTTTCATAATAGGTGCATAATGAGCTTCTTCTGAGATCTCCTCCTCCACCTTCCTCAAGTACGGGAGCGTGGTGAGCTCCCTCTGAGATCTCCCTCTATGCTCCTCAGGTAAGAGAGCGTTGTGAGCTCCCTCTGAGATCTCCCTCTATCATCCTCAGGTACGGGAGTGTTGTGAGCTCCCTCTGAGATCTCAGCTCCATTTCCGCAAGTACGGAAGCGTGGTGAGCTAATTCTGAGATCTCCTCCTCCACCTCCCTCAAGTACGGGAGCGTGGTGAGCTCCCTCCGAGATCTCAGCTCCATTTCCGCAGGTACGGGATCGTTTTGAGCTAATTCTGAGACCTCCCCCTCCACCTCCCTCAAGTACGGGAGCTCCCTCTATCATCCTCAGGTACGGGAGCGTTGTGAGCTCCCTCTGGGATCTCAGCTCCATTTCCGCAAATATTAGAGCATGGTGAGCTCCCTCTAAAATCTCCGACTATCCTCCTCAGGTACGGGAGCGTTGTGAGCTCCCTCTGAGATCTCGCTCAATTTCTGCAAGTACGGGAGCGTGGTGAGCTCCCTCTAAGATCTCTCTCTATCATCCTTAGGTATGGCAGCGTTGTGAGCTCCCTCTGAAATCTCGCTCCATTTCTGCAAGTACGGGAGCGTGGTGAGCTCCCATTAAGATCTCCCTCTATCATCCTTAGGTACGGGAGTGTTGTGAGCTCCCTCTGAGATCTCGCTCCATTTCTACAAGTACGGGAGCGTGGTGAGCTCCCTCTAAGATCTCCCTCTATCATCCTTAGGTACGGGAGCGTTGTGAGCTCCCTCTGAGATCTCAGCTCCATTTCCGCAATTACGGGAATGTGGTGAGCTCCCTCTATTCTCCTCAGGTACTGGAGCGTGGTGAGCTCCCTTTGAGATCTCCCTCTATCCTCCTCAGGTAAGGGAGCGTGGTGAGCTCCCTTTGAGATCTCCCTCTATCCTCCTCAGGTACGGGAGCGTGGTGAGCTCCCTTTGAGATCTCCCTCTATACTCCTCAGGTACGGGAGCGTTGTGAGCTCCCTCTGAGATCTCAACTCCATTTCCGCAATTACGGGAATGTGGTGAGCTCCCTCTATCCTCCTCAGGTACGGGAGCGTGGTGAGCTACCTTTGAGATCTCCCTCTATCCTCCTCAGGTACGGGAGCATGGTGAGCTCCCTCTGAGATCTCCCTCTATCCTCGGCAGGTACGGGAGCGTGGTGAGCTCCCTCTGAGATCTCCCTCTATCCTCCTCAGGTACGGTAGCGTTGTGAGCTCTCTCTGAGATCTCAGCTTCATTTCCGCAAGTGCGGGAGCATGGTGAGCTCCCTCTGAGATCTCCCTCTATCCTCCTCATGTACGGGAGTGTTATGAGCTCCCCTCAGATCTCGTCTCCATTTTCGCAGGTACGGGAGCAGGGTGAGCTAACTCTGAGACGTCCCCCTCCACGTCCCTCAAGTACGGAAGCGTTTTGAGCTTCCTCTGAGATCTCCCTCTATCCTCCAACGTTGGGTTGGTATCTGAGTACGGGAGCGTTGTGAGCTTTGAGTAGCTACTCCACATACTTACTTCATTTTTTTTTTTGTCTTTGACTGGTACTCAAACAACAAGTTTATTTGGGTTAATTTTCTTTAAATAATTACCTCCTGCAGTTATTGATTTTGCTGTACCGGAACCAACGTTGCATTTATTTGTCCTACATACAATAATTTTCCAATGTGAACGGTTGCAAAGTCTTTCCCTAACCTTGTCTGGAGTGTCCTCTTCGATTATCTTCTCCATAATAAATATTCTACTCAACAAATTAACTGAACATTATTAATTCACATGATCAAAACACTAGATGCAGTCTGCGTAGGAATTTAACAAACTCACACTGCCACTGTTGTAAGTGTATATGTCCATGTTCGTTCCCAAGAAGCTTTGCGCTTGTTCGGTTTTGAAACTAAACCCATATTTCAACATTAAAAACTAAATATACCTGTCCGTTTTTTTGTCTAAAAGCAGTTCATCGTTGATGTAGAGCGTACAAAAAACTACCAGAATCAGTTGTTAACTTAATTTTTTTTAAATGTTCGATGACTGTCTTTGATACTAGTCTACTCTGTATTAAGTGTTTAAACGCTAAGTATCAGGCATTGACACAAAGTATAATAATAATACTGTAATAGCCTTATTGCAGTTAAACACAATATAGTCATATTGGCATAGAGATATTTACATAACATCCTAACACAGTACAAGTTTATATCAATTACATTACAATTCATGAATTTCTCCACAGAATAGAAAGCTTTTTGCTTGCCATTTTTTTATAGTAGTTTTGAAAGTTTTTCATTCAAAGTTCTTGCATACAAAGGCAGTTTATTGAATAGAGTATACTGCTGGTATTAACTCTTATGAGTTTTAGATAGTTTATTCTAGGAGCTACAATATCACACTTATTTCTAGTATTGCAACCATGTTTTACATACTGGTTATCAAATTTCAATATATTTTGTTGAACATGAATTAAATTACAATATATATATAGGCATGGCAAAGTCAAGTTCAGAAAATCAGGGTCTACAAGATTGTCTATTTGAGCCTTACACCTTTTTTTGTATTATAAAAACTCTCCCTGAAGGACCTGAATTGCTCCAAAGTCGTTCACCATACACCAACATTGAATGGAATAGACCATAATATGTCATAAAAATCACTTCCAAGTTAACACATTGCTTCAATTTTCTTAATAGATAAATTACCCTATTCTTATAAATAGTTTAACTGTATTGAATGTTTCATTCTCCAATAGAGTGGTTAAGCAAGAAGATTATAATATGTTCGGTCTTGTCTTCATACATTTAAGATTATTTTCAGAAAACCAAGTCTTTGCAAGTTCCATAGTTTTCTATATTCAAGGCAAAGTCGAAATCCCAAGTTCAGAAAATCAGGGTCTACAAGATTATCTACTTGATAACACAGCCTTACAGATTTTTGCATTATAAAAACTCTCCCTGAAGGATCTGAACTGCTCCTAAGTCGTGCACCATACATCAGCATTGAATAGAATAGACATGAGACTTGAGAAAAGATTTGATACTTGAGACTACTGTCTAAATGAATACCTAATAATTTAACTGTATTGAATGTTTCCTTCTCCAGTAGAGTGTAACTAAGCGAATTCCTCCACAGAATATAAAGCTTTTTACCAAAACCATTTTTTGATAACAGTTTGAAGTTTTTTCAGAAAGTTCTTGAATACAGACGCAGTTTAGAGAATAGCATATTCTGCTGGTAATAATAACTCTTATGAGTTTTAACTAGTCTTATACTAGGAGCTACAATAATACATTTATTTCTTGTATTATAACAATGTTTCTCATTCTGGTTATCAAACTGCAATATATTTTGTTAACATGTATTAAACTACATATATATAAACTATAAATATAGACAAGGAAAAGTCATAATTCCAAGTTCAGAATGATAGTCTACAGGAATGTCTATTTGATGACCCAATAGCCATATAGCGTTTTTTTGCATTATGAAAACTCTCCCTGAAGGAACTGAATTGCTCCAAAATCATACACCATAATAATATATCAGCATATGAGTGGAATAGACCATAAGATGTTATACGAAACATTTCCGAGTTATCACATTGCTTTAATTTTCTTAAAAAAATAATTATAGTCGTATGCAAAGATTTGATACTCGAGACTTCCAAGTAAGCTTACTGTCTAAATGAATACCCAATCATTTAACTGTATTGAATGTTTCCTTTTCCATTTAACTGGGTGTGGTTAATCGAGACGATTTTATGTTCGGTCTTTTCTTCATTAATTTTAAGATAATACGCAGAAAAACAAGTCTTTGCAAGTCCCATAGAGTTTTCAAGTTGAGTACTAGCATGTACAGGTTCTTTGTGTGACCTAAGCAGAGTCGTCATCTGCATACGAAACAGGAAAAGATGGAATATTACTGTGAAAATCGTTTGTAAAAATCTAAGGTCAGAAAGGCCCTAGGACAAAACCTTGAGGACCCCTGCAATAACATCTATGCAGGACCTTAAAGGTGCAGTTATTGACTGGTACTATTTGTTTTCTGTCTGTAAGATATGATCTTAACAGATTTTATTCCCAACCACCTAATACATAAAACTCAAACTTATTACAGAGTGTTTCATGTAGAATACAGTCAAATGCCTTAGATAAATCGATAAGATTTGCATTCAATTAGTTTCATACTTAAATGCTAATAATCTCTTGTCTAAGTGCCAGTATGGATTTAGAAGGAACATCAAAATTTCAAATACTTTATTCCATTTAAATAAAAATATTAATGAAGACATCAACGGGAATAAGAAAATTAATAGTTTTCTTGGATTTAGCTAAAGCTTTCGATTCGGTAGATAGACAAATATTACTTCATAAATTGGACTTAACCGGGTTTTGTGGTTATACGTACTCATGGTTCAAAAGCTATTTGTCGAACAGGAAACAAATGGTGTCAGTGTGTGGAGTAAATAGTGTACGGTGCCTGTAAAATGACGCCTGTGGAATATGGCGTCATCCAGGGGTCAACGATAAGACCTATTCTGTTTTTGATTTATACAAATAATTTGTCTAAAATCAATATTGATGGGAACTATTACCTATTTTCGGATGATACAGCCTTTTTATTCGAGGGTAATAGTTGGGAAGACGTACAAGGGAAGGTTGTAAAGGATTTGTCGGTAGTGAAAAAAATGGTTCAATCAAAATGTTTTAACCCTTAACATATCTAAAACAAAGTTCTTTCCTATAGCCCTTAGGTTCATTGTCCTTATAAACATATTAAATTACATTCTTGTGGGAATTACCTAAGTAAGCTCTGTGGCTGTAGTAACATTGATGGAGTTGACTCCTACAAATACTAGGCTGTCTTGTTTGATAAACGCTTAAATTGGTCGGCAAATGTTGACTATTTGAGTCGTAAAATTAGAAAGTTAATCTCTGCTTTTAGGAATCTAAATGAAATATTATACTTTCGGGAAATAAGACATTTGTACTTTGCTTATTGCCAGTCTTTGCTTGGGGGGGGGGGGGGGTAATAGTTTAGGGGGGGGGGGGGGGAAACCTCTACGCTCCTTTAGGTGTCATCTAGAGATGTGTTATGAAGATGGCGCTGCGTAAACCAAAAAGACATCCATCTGACGAGGTGTATGACTGTTTAAACGTTTTTAATATCAGACAACTTTTTGTACAAAATCTTTTTACTTTTTTGCACAAAACTTCCACTTTAATTTTTTCTATTTCGAGTCATTCTCATTTTACTCGTCATTCTCAAGCAGTGGGTATAAGAACAGGATAGGCTTTATATATCTGTATCCACGACTAACTCATATTACGTTTCACAGATGATTTTCCGTAATATTCCAAAAAACCTCAGACTTTTTCAAAATTATGAAGATAAGGCCTATAAAAAGCAAGTTTTTTTTTATGGTTAGGGGAGATAGGGATGGATTATTGTGAGTCCGTAATTTTTTCGAAGTATGTATAAAGTTATGTTTAGCCTATATGTCGTTTTTTTTATCTTTTAATTTTTTATCTCGCGTTCTACTTCTGATTATTTGTAAGGGTATTTTTGATGTGGGCACAGGAGTGACGTTGTTGTTCTGGTGATGACCTATTTATAATTTCTTGTACATTTTAAAATTGTGTTTTTCTTCTTTTTTTTCATCTCTCTTTTTAATTAGTTATGATTTTAATGATATGTTGTGCACGACTCGTGCCCACGCACAGACCTCGTGTCTATGTGGGCACTATCCACAGACTTAAATTTGTAATTTAAAAAAAAAGATATTTATGTAATAAATAAATATATAAAAAGTCTTTCAAAACCATTGACAATATTATTTACAATAGTTTCAATGGCCATAGCGGTAGAGTGACCAGGCCTAACAGCATACTGATTATACAGAAACTCATTAAAAATAAAGTAATTATAAAGCTGACTAATCATACAGGATTCAATTAATTGTCTTACTTAAAATATGCTCTATTGAATGGGCCTGTAGCTTTCAGGCAAATCCCTGTCTCCTATTTTAAACACAAGAGTTACTTTAGCTATTTTCATGCAGTCAGGAAACACCATAGAACTCTATTAATACACCTGGAACGCTCGGGATGTGTTCAAGAAAACGGTCTTTACCCCCACCCCTTGGTAGTCACTCACGGCCGCTTAGTGGATTTCAGCATTGTGCTCCCAGTCGTTTACACGGTTTTGCGCCTCACCAGATTCATGTAATTAGAATAAAATTTATATATTATTTATCTGCATGAACTACGGTATGTAACAGTATAAACTTCTTGTAATTTGGTAATTTATTTGATTTTTAATAATGAAAAATATTTAGTGTTTAAAATTGTGACACGAAAACGTCACTAAGCGTAAACTTTTTTTGTTTTTTGTTTAAAAAGAAACTTCCAGCGGAACAGTTGTAGATTTTTTAATAAAATTATTTATTTGTTCTGTAGAGATGGTAACAACGTCTCCCGAGCTCAACCAATTCGCTTCGCACTACTCAGTTCAGTCTTCACAACTTCAGTAAACTGACTCGACGCTTTGTTATATAATATGAATTTGATTGTATTAACAAGCTGAACTAAGACTTATTATTATTTTACAGGCAGGAAGTGGTCTATGGTCAAGGTTATTAGAGAACAAGGTTGACGCATTAGACCGTTTTCGTGGTTCAAGGCAGCCAAGTGCGGTGACGTCACGCAGTGACCGGCCCTCCGATAAGTCGCACTAGCTCTGGCAGTTAATAAGCAATGCTTGGCATCTGTTCACACAGTACACATTGTACAATGTTTGTTGATGTGCATATTTGTTGTTGTAATAATGTTGACAGTGCATATCTGTGTTTGTAATATAGACAGCGAATATTTAGTTTGTAATATTATTTTGTCAATTTGCCTTTAATTTGTAAGTGATTACACTTCTCGAATATGGAATGAATACAGTATAAAAACTTCAGCTAAAATGAGACTTAATAACAGTGCTCAGTAAACAAATTATCTCTTATTTTTTATATAGCTAAAATACAAATTACCTCTTCTATAACGTAATTAAAAACCCTAAAAGAATTATACTGCAACTTTACATTTCCTTTACTCATGATGCCTGTCGACAAATAATTTTCTTCGGTCTATGGTTACCAAATTGAACAAACACTTCATATAATCCTAAATAACTAGCGTATACGATATTATAAAATGTTCTTTCCATTTTGTCAAAGTATTTTTACTTTACAACATTTTTAATTAATACTTTTACATTTATGTAAGTATTATTACATGTATTTCAATTAGTTCGGTATGTTTTGTTCATTGGCTGCCCGTCAATTGTCTCCGTCAAGGTATGTTTGTTGAATAATTGAAATCAATTAAAAATAAAGAATTCAGAGTGAAGAGCGTCTTCTTTTTCAACCGATATATCTACAGACTGGTAAATCACAGTCTTAGCTGGAATTTCATATCGAACAGATACGACTTTAACATGCGAAAGCATAGATCGGGATAAATTTGATCAGCTTTACGCATTTAAATATTTCCTTAAAATTAATAAATGCCAAATTTCAGATCTCTTTCTTTAAGAAAAGAATACCAACTAATATTTATAGTTTTTAGGGGTTGTTATCACATTTTCACCCCTTAGCAGCACGTAATACAATGTAAGACTGGTTTACTTTTGATGTGTTTTTTAAGGAATAAATGTACAAAATTTCAGTTTTCTAGCTTTAAGGAAAGTATAACAAACAACATTAATTTTTTCAGGGGTTGTTTCAACCCTTAAAGGCCAAATATTTTAAAATTATATCTTATTGCGTCTCTAGTGCCTATGAGCATACGTGTACCAAATCTCACGTTCCTCAACGTTATTCAATTAATATTTATAGTTTTAGGGATTTTTAATACTTTTCAATTCCTTAGCAGAACGTTACAAACTGTAAAACTGGTTTATTTTATATGCATCTTGTAAGAAAATAACGTACAAAATTTCAGCTCTCTAGCTTTCAGGAAAGTATAAAAATTAATATTAATTGTTTTAGGGGTTGTTGCAACATTTTCACCCCTTAGCAGAAAGTGACAAAAAGTAAAACTGGTTCACTTTTTATATATGATTTTAAGAAATAAATGTACAAAATTTCAGATTTCTAGTTTTAAGGAAAGTAAACACATAATATGTATAGTTTTAGGGGTTGTTTCAACCCTTTAATGCCATATATTTTAAAATCCTTTCTTAGTGCGCCTCTAGCACCTTAGAACAATACAATTTGTGTACCAAATTCAACGTTCCTAGGCCGTATGGTTTTTGAGATATAAAACAAACAATATTTATGGTTTCAGGGGTTGTTTCAACCCTTAAACGCAAAATATTTTTAAATCCTTTCTTGTTGCGCTTCTAGCACCTATGAGCAATAACATTTGCGTACCAAATTCCACGTTCCTAGGCCATATGGTTTTTGAGATATAAAACAAACAATATTTATGGTTTCAGGGGTTGTTTCATCCCTTAAACGAGAAATATTTTAAAATCCTTTTTTAGTGCGCCTCTAGCACCTATGAGTAATAAAATTTGCGTACCAAATTCCACGTTCATAGACCGTATGGTTTTTGAGATATAAAACAAACAATATTTATGGTTTTAGGGGTTATTTCAACCCTTAAACGCTAAATATTGAAAAATTCTTTCTTAGTGCAAATCTAAGGCCTGTGAGCAATATGTGTACCAAATTCCACATTCCTACGCCATATGGTATTTGAGATGTAAAACAAACAATATTTATGGTTTTAGGGGTTGTTTCAACACTTAAACGCTTAATATTAAAAAAATATTAGGCCAGTATAGATGCACGAAAGGTTTTGAAAAGTTTGGAAAAAACTCCCAAAAAATCAGTTATTATTTTTTTTATAAAAAAAGGCTCTAACGATTTTGATAAAATTTGGCTTATTCGTAGCCCTTAATGTACCCTACCATATGTAAGCAGATGGCTGTGCCTGGTCACTGCGTGACGTCAAAGCTACCAGGCATTGTGGACTGCAGGGCGAGGCGGGAATGCGTCAACCTATATACTCCATGCACCTTGGTCTATGGTAGCTACTCTTGCTTTTATTTTGGAAATAATATTTGTTTCATTGCCGCTGTTTTAAATTAATAAACTGAATCACAAGTGGAACCAACATATAGCATGTAAAATGACCCAGGGAAGAGGTTAATATTCAAAATTAACTTAAAACCCAATTTTAAATGTAATTTTATTAAAATATAAGATTAAATAGTTGTCCATCTTACGTGTTATTAAATAAAATTAACTTACTTAATTTCTGTCTTAGGCCCATTGATGCTTTACTTTGATCCATGGATTGAGTCCGGGCTAAATCATGGCGTCGTATTTTGAAAAAAATTGCAAATATTTTTTACTAGTTGTAACTCATGTCGATAACCACCAGGGGAGGTAATCGATGTGAAAAAAAAATTTGCCACCAAAGTAATTTATAGCACTGTTTACAAAATGAGGAATATCGCAAACTTTACGCCACGACGGCGGTGGCGATATCGAAAGCGCGCTTTTAACCTTTAAATGTGATAAAACCAAAGACCGTATAACAAAAGTTTTAAATAAAAAATTTTAATCTACTCATTTCCAAAATTTTTCTCGCTTGAAGTTTGTTTCTACCTTAAAAATAAGAAAAGTTTACGCTCAGTAACTTTTTCATGTTCAGATTTTTTGGCTGATTATATTTTGTATTTTTATAAATCTGTTAACTGACTGATCTGTACGTTGTTTACTCTGTTGGAATCCTCAATTCTTCTAGATAAGAAATATGTAGTTTAATTACAATCGGATTATCCCTGTGCGATTGAGAAGCGTGTTAATGAGTGCGCGCATAAAAATATTTTGCGGCAGAAATCGTACAGTTGATGAAGTTGACCTCCAAGTGGAGGGGGAAGGACCGTTTTTCGCTTCTAAAACTCCACTGCGCTAGCATTGCAAGTTGCAAGTGTATTAATAGAGTTCTATGGGAAACACACACTGTTTCAATGACAGAGTAAGCACTCGTGTTAAAGGAAAAACTATAGAATTTCTTAATTTGTTTATAACATAGTTAGAACGTTCATATACATCTTCACTATGGGAGGGCTTATGTAAACAAAAAGTAATAAGCAAATATAAATACACCACTAATACCCATTTTACTTCTAATATTCTACCACATTTCGGTTATTGTCAAATTTGACAACTCTCATTTTTACAAGTGGGCTGAACCGACTGAACGACTGAACTTTGTCGTAAATATATGCTATTTTCCCCCCTCCTCGTTATTTTAAGGGATTGTTTGCCACGATACGTACTG
Source organism: Philaenus spumarius (assembly GCA_018207615.1). NCBI lineage: Eukaryota > Metazoa > Arthropoda > Insecta > Hemiptera > Aphrophoridae > Philaenus > Philaenus spumarius. Next base: position 2,537 of record JAGFPH010014429.1, on the reverse strand, counting down.
CCTTTGGTATCATATATGGTAAACTTCGGGCCCAAATGGTCGGTTAATAATACAAATGAAATTGATTCTTTGTCACGAAAAGTGTATCGGTTTTTTTATTTAAATGTATTATTGTGTTTGTGTTTTAATGTAAAGTGATTGAGTGTTTTTAATAATTGACAAAGGATTATCCTGCTAAAAACTTGGAGATAACAGAACAGCCGAAACGGCCGTCGTTGACCGCGGATCTTTGGGTTAGGTTTAGTAATCGCGGATCTACGGGGTAAGACTAGAGGAACGCCTAAAAAAGAACAAGTTTGCCTGCATTTTGCTGGCAAATGTCTCCAGTTCATAATACAACCCCATTAGGCCTACATCACAATAAAAAAAATCACAAAAATTCAATCGCAAATAACACGATATTTTGAACTCAAATCCTTGTTTTTCTATACGGTCCGTACCAATATTTTACGCTGGCGCGTTGGCAGCTCTATCCGTGCCGTAAGCCAGTCGGTAGTGCAAGTGATAGTTTCCTCCTTAAAGGCAGTCCGACCTGATTTTTTAAAATAAGAAGTATTTAAATTTTTGTTGATTATTTCTTATTTTTATTTAGAGTTTCCTTTTTCCAATGATATATTACAATATATGTAAACCTCATATAATATATCATATATATTATTTCTCAAAGAAGTTTTTTGTGGCAACTCCTATATCCCTCAATTCTTCATCAAAATTAATAATTCAAACATTATTTTAAAGCTTATGTTCCCCGCTATTGACGAAAAATAGACAAATAGCTTAAAACTAATATTTTAGTAAAAATATTAATTACAAAACTTTCATATGAAAGTTCATATGATTCAAAATGAAAGTCGCCATATATTAACAATATGTTCAACTAACATGACAGCTGTTAGTTAGATTGTTTACATTCTATATGCGAGTGCAATCTATCACGCAAATCAATCAAATTTAATCAACTTAAAGCGTTATAAATCGTTATAAACTGTTATTTATAAACCAACTTAAATAAATAAATGTAATTAACTGAATTAAATCAACGTATTAAATAAGGTAAGAACGCCTAACTTGCGAAATATTCGTACGCGTCAGTTATTATATATATATATATATATATATATATATATATAATAAAATAACAAATACAAAATGCTTACATCCACTTTGTTCATTGATTTCTAGTGATTTTTGTTCTAAATGTCGGCTCCTATCGCCTTTTCATCTTGTCAATAACTGTCACCTTATTTTTCGAATAAAGTATATATTGTTTGTGAAGGTAAAGAAGTTGAAGTCACCTTGTTTGAAAAAACGAAAAAGATGTGTTTAAAAAAATATATATATATATGTACAGCAGTGCAAATACGGCAGGTTATTTTCCTCATGTCGAGGACAAGAACTACCAAGGTACAAAAAAGGTTGGTTGGATTGGCTCTCTTATATTATATTAAGGGCTCCGCTATAATATATAATATACTATTGGCTTGCTTCGCTCACCAACCCAAGTGGCATCCCATGGCGAAACCAATGTAAACATATTATTGTGTAGGTACTCTGATTTTTTCACGGAAATGACGACTGATCGGTGACCTTTGCGTAGCTAATGTAAGAAAGAAATCTAAATAGACACGACCAACCCTAATAATTCGAATTACGGCGGGTGTTGTTAATTTCCCATTTAATATTTAAATAATCAACATTTCAAACAAATTTTCATATTACCAACTAACGGAAACAATATAATATGTAACATCTTATGTTTGACTTATAATATGTAATATGTTTGACTTATAATACAGTAAGCATTTTGTTTGCTTTTACCTAATAAAAAACAAAAAGAAGGAAACACTGTTTCTTGTGAAGAATAATTACATGATTCTAAATTGGTTGCAAATAAACTTGTTTTAGTTCATCATGAACCTAACCTAAAATTATAATAAGTTTTTGATCAAAATAAGCAGTTTTATTTATAATATGTTACAACAGATGTTTGAATTGAATTATAATACAGTAAGCACTTTCCGTGGAGTTTTGTTTGTGTTTGCTTTTAGTTTCTTAATCTAACCTAAAAAAGCTGTAGGTTGTGAAAAATAATAAAAATGATTCTAAATTTGTTAATTTGGTTGCGATGGTAATGAATGTAAACCAACATGTGTTCATTTTGAGATGGTCTCCGGATCACTGAATTTTATAAATACCTTATATTCCGTCTAGTGATCCACTTGTAGTAATTTCTCACTACCGCGGCAACAAATTTTATATCATTGTATGTGTTGTGTTAACAATTGTTTTAATGTTTCAACTATCTCGTAAGAGTGATACACCTGAAGATGAATGCATGAGCATTTGAAACCGCGGTAGTGAGAAATGACTACAAGTGGATCACTAGACGGAATATAAGGTATTTATAAACATGTGTTGCTAAGCTTCTGATCCTAACAGCTGTTTTGTCAGATATAGGGCTGATAGTGAACTTCCGAATTGACAATTTTACTAAATTCTTTCTTAGAGCGCATCTATGGACCCATAAGAATATAACT